>JAFVLL020002484.1:0-22095 GCA_021397915.2 Tor tambroides | reverse complement strand
TAAAAAAGTTCTTCTTTTACAAATGTAAAGCCCTTTCACAACAAAAGTGAAGTGAATCCGGCTCAGGCTGAAGGAAATGTAAATTCAGGTCTGTACAGTAGAGGGCGCCGCTCAAACTAATCACATGAAGAATATGACGCAGGAGAAGAAACTTCAACACTATTCAGCAATAACTAAAATCAAACACAAATGTGTCATTTTTGCTTATTAGTATGGTTGAATTGGATCATCGAAGGTCAGCAGCAAAGACATTGGTTAATAAAATGGGATTAAATACATAAATCAAGCTCAGTTTTATTTCTAGAGCACATTTAAGCATGGAAGAAGGCCAACCAAAGTGCTGCACAATAAACAATAAAATACAATAAAAAGAGAAAAAAAACGTAGACAAGAATAAAATCATACAAAGCGCACATAGTTACATATTAAAAGCCAAAGAGAAGAAATGGGTTTTAAGATAGGACTTGAACTCAGATAAGGTAGAAGCCGTTCTAATGTGAACTGGTAAATTGTTCCAAAGAGTGGGACCAGCCACTTCAAAGGCTCTAAATCCCCTGGTTTTTAAGCTGGTTCTTGGGATCCGGAGGAGAAATTTGCCCACCGATCTTAATCCCCTCACTGGAATGTAAGGGTGGAGTAAATCAGACAAATAAGGAAGAGCTAGGTTATTTAGTGATTTGTAGACAAGTAGCAAGACTCAATTCGATAGTGAACTGGCAGCCAATGCGATGATCTCAAGAGGGGAGATTCCTGAAGGGATTCCTGAAGGAGTCTAGCTGCTGCATTTTGGATTATTTGTAGCTGAGAGATTTGGACCTTGATATACCAAAATAGAGGGAGATGCAATAATCCAGCCGGGACGTAATAAATAGCAACCTCTAGAGAACTTTAAGAAAGAAATGACTTGATTTCAGAAAGAGAGCAAAGATGTAAGAGGCTAGAACCTGCAACAGCACTAATTTTTTATCAAATTTCAAGCATTCAAGCAACTCCACACCCAGATTCTGAACTTGAAGGAATTTAGGGTCTCGAGTTTCAGTTGATCACTTGCTCTGTGTTCAGAGGGGCAGAAGATGATAACTTCTGTTTTATCTGTGTTCAAGAAGAGAAAACTTTTAGAGAGCCAATATTTGACATCATCAAGACATGCTAATAGAATATCAACGGCATACTTTGTATTCTTAGTCATAGGCCAGTAATTTTGCATATCATCGGCATAACAGTGGAAGGAAACGCCATGTTTCCTAAAAATAGAGCCCGGAGGAAGAAGATAAAGAGAGAAGAGTGCAGGAGCTAAGATAGAACCCTGAGGAACCCCGCAGGTTAAGTTGCCTGAGGATTAGATAAAGCTTCTGATTTTTACAGAGAAACTCCTATATTGTTTAAAAAAGGCTTAAACCAGTTTAAGACCACCCCCTCAGACCGACACAAGATGCCAAACGTGAAATGAGAATCTCGTGAACTTGAACTTGAAATACATAAATGATATGTCTTATTTAACACATTTAATTATTGAAAGTTTGTATAATATTCTGAGTTTGCATTTCGCTGTTTTTATTGATTTTGAGGAATACTGAATGTGTTTTTATGCAGGTGAGATGAGTAAATACATGTTGATATTTAGTCTAGAACTACAGTAAGATCATGTTCACACACAACGCTCTGCACTTACTCCTGATTTCTCTCAACATGGCAGCCCCAGAGCTGTCACTCAATACATGAAAGAAACAGTAACTGGAGTTACTTATTTGAAAAAGTAACTCAGATATTTCCTTCTGAATTAAAAAGTAATGCGTTACTTTACTAGCTACATAAAAAAAAGTAATCTGACTACATAACTCGCATTACTTGTAATGCATTACCGTCAACACTGTGTGTGTGTGTGTGTGTGTGTGTGTGTGTGTGTGAGGACTCACGTTTGATGGTCAGCTCTCCGTAGTTGGACACTCCTACACCTCTGTTCGAGTGGACGATGCATCTGTAACGGCCAGAATCCTGTTTAGTCGTATTCACCACATCAAACATGCCGATAAAACGCTGGTTATTCCACGGTTTGGTTGCTTTCATAGGAGCTTCACGGCCGCCGATTCCCTGCAGACCAGAGAGAAGAGCAGAGGAGCAGTGAGTTATTTAGAAAGGACAAATAAAATATACATTCACACATCATAAACACACACAGGTTTGATTTTGGCATTGGTGGGGCCGTAACAGCAGATAATTAATTGTTTGATCAAAATTATTGCTAGGGATAATTTAGTAGTGTCTGATATTGGTAGGATCATGTCACAGTGTCTCTACTAAACTCTACGCCCTTGAGAATCATAAAAAGCGATGACCGACTTTGGAGACTATAGTTCTCTCCTTAAATATGAAGAGATCAAACAACAGATTAACGAGTTACTCCAAATTTCATAAAAAGGATGTGATTATGGACGTGATTATAATACAAGTCATGCATTGAAGTGAGTTGCTGTTTTTGTCTTTT
Organism: Tor tambroides; assembly: GCA_021397915.2. Classification (NCBI taxonomy): domain Eukaryota; kingdom Metazoa; phylum Chordata; class Actinopteri; order Cypriniformes; family Cyprinidae; genus Tor; species Tor tambroides. The sequence continues at coordinate 19,610 of JAFVLL020002484.1, read as the reverse complement.
CTAAGGATGATTCATTCACTTGTTTTGTACACAGGCATTTTGCTCAGATTTATTTAATGTTCATCTGATCTCATTTTGTACGTGACTTTTCTTTCTGTTTTAAATATGTTTTCATTGGATTGTTTGACTACTCAAAAGAGACTATAGGGAAATATAACAATGAATTTGTGTTTCCTGCTAGCTACATTTCACACACAGAAACACAAATCTGGCTCTAAACCTCTCTTTTCTTTATTCAGGGTTGATCTAGACGAGTTCATGGAAGTTCTGTTAATTCTAAAGCAGTGAAAACAACATCTCTATATTCATCCTGTGTGTCTTAAGATGAAAAAACAACAACAACAACAACAACAACAACATGGTTACTACGCTTTTACTGTAATAAAACCATGGTTAATGGTTAACCATGGTTTTTTATAACTGTACTGCCTTAAGGGAGTGATCATTTCAGATCAGGACTTTGGAGTGCGGATCGAATGATTTGCGATCCACGCTCCGAAGTTCCGATCTGAATCAAATGATTCCCGATACGCTATTCCGATCAAAGTGATTCTCGATCTGCACTGCATAGTCCCAATCTGAATCATGATTCACGAACCATCATTTCAGATCAGGACTTTGGAGCGCAGATTACGGATCATTCAATTTGTGAAATGATTCGTGAACCCACTCTGAGGTCCCGATCTGAATTAAATGATATGCGAATCTGCTTGGAGCGCTTCGAACCATTGAATCATTTTGCGACACAATGGTTTAACTGATTCAGAGTTTTGAAAAGCTCCATTTCACCCATCACCATGTGTTTTTTAAAATCATTACAAGTGATGTCGAAATTTAAAAAATGAAGGGCTCTTTTGATCTGGTTTTTCTAGAGAATCACTTGAACTGAATGATTGAAGTCATGAGTTTGAATCAATAGAGGTTCCAGCGTAAATGACTCACTCAATTGAATCAGTTTGTCTGTTCCTCCTCTTTTCTCGTCTTCAGTCATGTTTACACGACACTGTCAGCACTAATACTGGCTTAGCTCACTAGTTTTATGACATTAGCATTGAAATAAGTGAAAAAATATGATGTTTACAAATAAAATATCCATATTTCCATTCCAAAGATAACATCTAACACAAATCTATGAACATAGTGAGGTGAGGTAACCGGTTTACTAACTAGTGAAACACTCCATTAATATGACAAGCTGCAGCTCAAAACACATGTTAGATGGAAACATTCTGCTTTATGATGGAGTTTAATTCACTATATTTGAAATAGTTTGAGCTGCAGTTCAGTTGTTGACAGTTCAATAGAAATCAGTTGAAAGCATCCAGTCTCTCAGACCATTGAAGTGAATGTTCAATTTATCAGTATATATTGTAATACATATTTGAGAAATGATTGTTGTATGTGATTGTATTAGTCTATATAGAGTGATAGTCAATGTAAAAAGAGCAAATGAACAAAACAGCAGAACAACAAAGTTAAAGAGAGTAAACTTTATCATTCAGCTGAACTCTGCTTGTATGTTTCAAACACTTCGGCTCTTATATGTTCTTACTCCATACGTGTTTTAAATGTTTTCTAGTGTATTTCTGTAACTTCTCAGGTGTTATCAATGGTATGATCTATTTCAGAAGTGGCCAAAATTACAACAGTGGTTACATACACACATATTTAATTGTTTGATCAAAAAGATTGCTAGGGACAATTCAGTAGTTGCTGGATATTGGTAGTGACATAGCATCTCTACTAAATTCACACACACACACACACACACACACACACACACACACTCACACTGTTTTTGTGGTTTATGGGGACTCTCCATAGGCGTAATGGTTTTTATACCGTACAAACTGTATGTGCTATTGCCCTACACCAACCCTACACCTAAACCTACCCCTTACAGGAAACTTTCTGCATTTTTACATTTTCAAAAAAAACACCATTTAGTATGTTTTTTAAGCCTTTTGAATTACGGGAACATAGGCAGTGTCCTCATAAACCACCTTCAAATTGTAATACCTCTGTCATACCCATGTCATTAAACAAATTTTGTCCCCATAAACCACAAAAACCAGTACACACACTCACACACACACACACACACACTCTCTCTCTCCCACACACACTCACTCACTCACTCACACACACACACACACACACACACACTCTCTCTCTCTCCCACACACACTCACTCACACACACACACACACACACTCTCTCTCTCTCTCACTCACACACGCACTCTCTCTCTCACACACACACAAACTCACGCACACACACTCTCGCACACATGCACACACTCTCTCTCTCCCACACACACACTCACTCACTCACACACACACATTCTCGCTCTCCCACACACACTCACTCACTCACACACACTCTCTCTCTCTCTCACTCACACACACACTCTCTCTCTCACACACACACAAACTCACGTACACGCACACACTTGCGTGCACACACACACACTCTCTCTCTCTCTCTCTCACACACACACACAAACTCACGCACACACTCGCGCACAAACACACACACACACACACACACACACGCGGTTCCTCCAGCTGTCAGCCGGTTCAGCAGGCAGATGGAGGCCATTTGTTCGTCAGTGATATTTCTTCATTACTGTCATCAGGGACTCTGCTCTTAATGTCTGGATCTCTTTCCTCTGTTAATGAGGACGTGTTTGTTTAAGTGACAAACTGCCGGGCTGAGAGAACGCTAACAAACTACTCAAACATCTCTCACACTCCTCACAGGAGCCTCACTAAACTGAACTAGTCTGTTCTCAGTCGCTCGGATTATAAACACGTCACCTTCAGACGCCACGTTCACGTAAAATCAGTTTACTGACAAATTTATTACTACTTTTTTTTTGGTCACATCTACATAACATCAAAACCAAGCTACAAAAAATGTTAGTGAAGGTTTTACTTTGAAACAGTTTTCACTTTGTAATTAATTGTGAAATTTACTAATAATTTCTAAGTAATAGAAAGACATTGAGTTAAATGGGAAATTCTGACGTAGAAAAACAGATTTTTTTTTTTTCGTAAAACATACTCCAGTAATTGTTGTTTTATTCACAATTTTTAAAAAAAATTGATAAAATAAAATAAATTAAAAAATAGTCTATTTCAAACAAAACAATTTTCTAAACCAGTTTTGTTGTTATTTATTATTAAATATACTTTGTCATTTATTTGGGAAACCCTGACATACAGAACTGTGTTTAAATGTGTTAATTGTCATTCGCAAAAGAAAAAAAAAAATCTTAATGTTATTGAAAAGGCTTCAACTGTATAATATGAAATGTTATTATTTACAATTCTATGGCTAGGGTTTTTCACTATATATCCACATAAATGCTAGCCGCGCATTTGTGGTTAAAAAGTGTATAATTCTATTTTATTTTATTTTTTCAGAAAATGACCGATCGTTTGACTAGATAAGACCCATGTTCCTCGGCTGGGATCGTATAGAGCTCTTTGAAGCTACATTGAAACTGAATTTTGACCTTGAAATCGTTGGCCACCATTGAAGTCCATTATATGGAGAAAAATCCTGGAATGTTTTCTTCAAAAAACTTAATTTCTTTGCAACTGAAGACAGACAGACATGAACATCTTGGATGACATGGGGATGAGTAAATTATCAGGAAATTTTTATTCTGAAAGTGGATCTTTGAAGCTGCATTGAAACTGAATTTTGACCTTGAAATCATTGGCCACCATTGAAGTCCACTATATGGAGAAAAATCCTGGAATGTTTTCCTCAAAAAAACATAATTTCTTTGCCACTGAACATCATGGATGACATGGGGTGAGTAAATTATCAGGAAATTTTTATTCTGAAAGTGGACTTTTCCTTTAAAGCAATATATATATATAGTTTAAGGAGGTTTAGAAAACAAAAATACTGATAGAATTAGTGGAGAAACTCAGTTTTGATTGCTCTGTTGTTTGACATCAGACGACATCACAACATCAGATTATCAGATCAGAGCTTCTGCGTGAGATTTAAACAGCTGAGAAGAAAAGCAAACTCAAGGCGGCTTCATTAAACTCAGTAAACTGTAATGATGCTGAACCGTCACGCGTCCCAGCGGACAGATGAGGCCCTAAACGAGCCTCTGGGTTTAATGAGGTGCTCTGCTGCGGGACACTCAGACCGGATAGAGCAGATTCTGACAGAAATCAGGGGATGAGCTGCTGTTTCTTCATTAGTCATTAACACACACCTGCTGCGGTCTGCAGATGATCAAGTCATCCTTACTAACGCAGAAATAGTTCACAGTTAGTTATCGTCTGACCTGCAGCCAGAGGTTGAAGTTGTCTCTCCATTCTCCGTTGACGGTGCAGTGGAACGTGGCCGTCTGTCCGGCGTTCACCTCCACGCCTTTGATATGAAGAAAGTGCGGCGTGTTCACTGGAGAAACAGACACGAGCCGTTAATAAACATCTCACTAAAACATCTCAATATAACAGCAAACGTGAGATGCGAATGAGATCTCACTAACATCTCAATCTGTTCTCTACGCAAGATTGCATAAGACATTAAAACTTGTTTTCTGAAATTTCATTTTTGAAGATTAAGTTGTACTTTATGCATAAATATTCAAATTTAAGTAAGTAATAAGTAATAAACTTCTCACTCTTATTCTCAAGCTCTGCTCAGATTTGCCAAAAACTAAAGTTTGCAATCAAAAGACAGAAATCTCAATAGGGTCTCAAATATTTCTCTTATTCATGACTAAGAATTTTATTCTTTATTTATCAGAATCAGAATCAGAAAGAGCTTTATTGCCAAGTATGCTTGCACATACAAGGAATTTGTTTTAGTGACATAAGCTTCCAGTACACAGAGACAACAACACACAGACAATAAAAATAAGATGAGAACAAAAAAAATACACAACTGAGACCCTGGACCACAAAAGCAGTCTTCAGTAGCACAGGTATATTTGTAGCAATAGCCAACAATACATTGTATGGCTCAAAATGATCCATTTTTCTTTTATGCCAAAAATCATTAGGATATTAAGTAAAGATCATGTTCCATGAAGATATTTTGTAAATTTCCTACTGTAAATATATCAAAACTTAATATTTGATTAGTAATATGCATTGCTAAGAACTTCATTTGAACAACTTTAAAGGAGATTTTCTCAATATTTAGATTTTTTTGCACCCTCAGATTCCAGATTTTCAAATATTGTCCTATCCTAACAAACCATACATCAATGGAAAGATTATTTATTCAGCTTTCAGGTGATGTATAAATCTCAATTTCGAAAAATTGACCCTTAAGACTGGTTTTGCAGTCTAGGGTCACATATGTAAATATAAAGACAAAAATTGAAAAATAAATTGAAAACTAAATATATCTCTCTAACAGCATTAAAAACAAACTGTGTCAAACAAAACGCAATTTCCTTTATCAATATTTTTTATTCAATATTTTTTTTATCTTGTTTTATAAACAAGATAAAAACTATAAGTTAAAATATAATTACCTAAAAAGCAAAACTGCATAAGGCATTTTTATTTTTTATGTATGTATTAATTTATTTTTTTGAAATTGTACTTTTAAGCATAGACCTTACAAAATTTAGTGCAGTGTCCCCCTAAAACAAGAAAAAAATACTATATCAAACCAAACACTGTTTCCTTTATCAATATATTTTGTATTAATTATGTTTTATATTTATATACCAATTATTTACCTAAAAGAAAATGGGTTATAATTGATCATTTATTCAAATTTTATGAATATAAAATTATCCATAAAATTTATATTTTAATTTAATTTAATTTAATTTAATTTAATTTAATTTAATTTAAATTGCCTTTCTTTGGAACCTTTTTCCCCCTACAAAATAAGTAAGGCTTCTACTTAAAACAAGTATTTTGAAAACAAATCTTAGTAAATCTTATAGTTTCACTGAGATTAAAACATCTGCCATATTCTCTTTAGTTCAACAAAACACACAGTGTCCAAAAACACCAAAAAGCCTGACCAATAATCTCCAGTTTCAGATGAGATCTCAACTATGTCTCAAACTCTGCTCAGATCAACAAAATTTGCAATGAAAAGTCAGAGATCTCACCAGGAACTCAAATACTCAAGCTGCTCTTCTCATTCATTTATAGCTCTATACTCGTTTATTGTAAATCCAACATACTGATTCATTTATTAGAGTTCAGTGTGATTTTAACCTCTGCAAGTATTTCAAGATGTTTTATTACTGATATCAATATCACCCTCTCAACCTCGTTGTTTTTCAGAACGAGCGTTACACAAAAATCATTATTGGTTCTCATTTAATCTGCGCTCAGCTAATAATATTCCCCTAAAACTCTAACCTTAACTCTATTGATTTAACAGCGAGCGGAGGCCAGCGTGTTCTCATTAGTCTCTACAACAAAGCGCACTCATATCTGGGTCAATATGCATTTAAAACCAAACGCATCTGTGAGATGAAAGCTCATTTAAATCAGGTTATGACGTCTAATATTTGACTCGGTCCTCTCGCAGGCCGCACTGACCTTGAATTGATCCGCAAAAACACTGCTAATTCAATCAGTGCCTGTCTCCATTCATCCTCGCGCTCTTCAATATTTCAGCAGCCATATACTCTTCCATCCGATCAGTCAAATCAATAATATTAGGTGTCTTTTAAAAGATGTGACCACTAAAGGTTTGAAACGCCATTAGAGTAAATGAGTAAATTAAACTGGCGTCTGATTAGCGAGTTCATCTCTGAGACGCTCCGAGTACAGTTCATTCTGCATAATGCATATACTGTATATTCTATAATGCACATTAAATATCAGACAGTGTTGATTTACACTCAGTGCAAATAGCTGAACTTGTTGGCAGGGGACATTTACTTCGTTATTTCTACTTACACTGCAGAAATTATTTTTGATTTGTTTTCTACAAATATATACATTTTCAAAATTAAAAATACATTTACTTGAGAAGCAACATGGCTTAAGATATTGTGTCTTGTTTTCTGAAAAACATTTTAAATTAAGTGAGTTTAGGCTTAAGACAAGAAAACTAAATCTGCCAATGAGGTCAGAAGAATAAACTTTTTCTTTTTTCCTGAAAATGCTGGTTAATGTTATCACATTGGACTAAAACATGCTGATTTTACAAACCTAGGGTATAACCCCACCCAAAAGTGAAAATAAAAATTAAAAATAAAAATTAAATTAAAAAATAAATTAAAAATTTAAATTTAAAAATTAATTAAAATTAAAAATGTAAATAAAAAATAAATAAATAATTAATTAATTAAATAAATGTGTATGTTTTTAAGATTTTTTCCCTTGTGATGTTTCCAATCAAACATGACCAGCCTACAAAAATTGCTTATAAATTTCAAGCTATGCTATATTATTAACAAACATGTTTTTGTTTCAATCAGCACAGGTTTTGTATTTCTTTTTGGAACGGATTGATCGTAGATCTGAGCTTATGCACTTCAGTTTTTGAGTGAATATTGCTAAAATTATCCACAAATAATGCTGTGCTAAATTAGAAAGAAAAAAATCAAAACACTGAATCCTAGATTTGACGATAATATAGCATAATGAGAGACTGACAAGCTATTTTTAAAAGACTGGTTATATTTCACTGGGAAAGATTTTAAGTAAAGTGCAAGGGTTAAATGTATTTTTCTGACCTCATTGGCAGGTATTTTTCCTGTTTTAAGCTTAAAATCACTTAGTTTTGATACTTTAATATCTGAAGTCTTTTTTGGGTTTTATTTTGATTTAAGAATAAGAATTAATTTAAGAATTAAGACAAAAATACTTTTTTTTTTTTTTTTTGCCGTGTACACTCCGTGTGAATAGCAAATATCACTATTTTGCATTAACACTGTCTATTCTACTTATTTTAAGTCAAGAAAGAGAGAGATGTTCAAAACCATAAAGTCCTAAAAATGGAAGGTCCCTAAAGAGTGTAGTGCACTGCATTATAGGATACAGTATTGAAAATCTAGATCATCTGGATATTCCATGTGTATTTGGATTTTGTGCCTGGAATCATACTGCTTTCATTAATGCACAGTAGTATATCATTCTGAACACACAAGTAAAACACTAACTTTCTCAGTAAACCCAGTTGTATTCCTGTTTAATCTGTTATTAAAGGATTAAATATCTGCTTCACCGATCTATAATCTGTATTCTATTCACAATCACTGAACAATAAACAGTTCGTATGGGCATAATCCAATCAAACACTGGTGTTACGGTCACATTCATCAGCATCTGCACACTTCTGCTTTAAACTACATCATTTATATAGTATGTAGTATGCATCTCATGGCCATTCTGTATTGTGAAAATAATCAGAGATAAATAGTATGATACACAGTTGGATTTTTAGAAAGGAAAACTTAAGAGGAAAAAGAAGAATTGGGGAGATTCAAAAAAATTATTATTATATACAAATATATTAAAATCAAGTTCCCAGGTTCCATAACAGTTTAAAAAAAAGCTGCCTTGTCAGTGTGCTGCCTATGTAGACAGCAGAATCCCACTTGACCCTTTCCACCCTCCTCCATTCATCCTGCTAACGGCGTCTCTTTTACACCCTGATATCTCTCCAGCACTACATGAAAGCTTTATCGTCTTCTTCCCTCCTCTGTTCTGTCTTTTGTTTTCTTTATTACGCTCTCTTTTATGGCTCGACTTCAATGCCTGGAGAAAGACGGACGATATTGATATTTGGAGGGTGGCAGGAAAAGGCCAAGGCGCGGGCGATGAGGGTGTTTTTACGACAGAGACGGGTCTTACTGCACTGATGGCCCTGGAGGACGACGTCCTTGATGGCCAGCATGCCGCGCTGCCCGGAGGTCACCGCTTCAAAGACGATCTGCGGAGGAAAGAGAAAGCTCATAAGCACAGTGATAAATGGACACGCTTTCAAAATGCCACACGCAGGAGTCCCACAGGGTTCGAGAAGGTGAGGCTTTACACAACGGTGCACGAAGATGAGGAAAGCACCATTCACAATGGTCATTACTGCTCATTAAAACACCATTTGGCTTTAGTTATTGGACCAAACTTGTTAAATCTGCGGCGTAAGTGGAGCGGGCTCCAAGGGTGCTCACGGTGAATCGGCTGTCTGTCAGATGGTGGCGTTTATAGACGCGGTAAATCACGGCTCTATCAGTGAGGTGCTGCGGCAGCATGTGCTAAATCTGCTCGCTTTAGACTCCGTTTATACAGCCAAACAATTCAACTCGACAGCCGGACTCTGGGGGTCAGGGCTAAAGAGCGCCGAGTGAAGGATTCTGGGATGCATGCTCTTTGCTAAGGTTTCTATTATGATGCATATTCAGTGTGGGATTTGACAGGCATCCCTTGAGCCGGTTCTCTGGCGCAGGGCAACATCACGGTCACACCGACCCGCGCCAGCTGTTGACCGCAAATATGACATGATAAAGTACATCAAATTAAATATACAGTGAAATATATATTTGAGATCAGCTGCTGTAGCCAAAAACGTGTAGTTTTGGTTTTGCAATAATTGTTTCAAAGGACAAATTCACACAAAATGTAAGTCATCAGTTTGTTTTTAATGCCATGTCAGCTTCTTTGGCTATTTTAATGCCAAAAGCCCTACTTTAGTTATAAAATTTAAAAATAGAAACTAATTAAAACTTCAAACTTGTATGACTTTTTCTTCTGTGGAACACAAGGTTTTCGAAAAATGTTCATGCTGCTCTGTTCCATTCAATAATGTCAAACACAAAATACGTTATTTTGAAGAACATTTTCTGCCCATACAATGAAATTCAATGGGGTCCAATGTTGTTTGGAGCTTAAAATAGTATTCCAAGTATTCCACTAAAGAAAGTCATGCAGGTCTGGAACATCATGAGTGTGAGTAAATGATGCTAGAATGATAATTTTGACCACTGGTTTCAAACTCAATTCCTGGAGGGCCACAGCTCTGCACAGTTTAATCAAACACACCTGATCCAGCTAATCAAGGTAATCAGGATTACTAGAAACTTCCAAGCAGGTGTGATTTGGAGCTAAACTCTGCAGAGCTCTGACCCTCCAGGAATTGAGTTTGAGACCACTGATTTTTAACTAATCTATCCATTTCAATGCTTCAGAGAGTTAGGCCTGACATGAGGGTGAGTATATGGAGTTCTTCCATTTTAAGGGACTGAACTGTGAATGAATGTGGATAAAAGTATATTTTAATTGACCAGCGGTCGCTGCCATCCCCAAACAAACATAAACAGAGACGCTGATGTTTGGCTGTTCAATCAGAGCGAACAGAGGGACAGGATTCCCCTGGAGGACACGAGCACAGATGAGGAACAGGAATGAATGGCTTCTTCAGGAACTGGGTGCGGTTCTCCAGAAAGACCATAATATCACACAGCACTGCCAACTCTCTCTCTCTCTCTCTCTCACACACACACACACTGCAGCTGCTGCATCACTTTAACCCCGTCATTGCCATCAGCAGACTCTTACCGCTCTTACGGACCTGGACCAGACAGAGATGAGTCACGGTTTGATGAGATGAGATGAGTCATGTGATGAGAGTAGATGAGAAGATGTGAGATGAGAGGAGAGATCAGATGAGACAAGACGAATCAAGAGGTGAGGTGAGACAAGAGATGATAGGAGATGAGCGAGGTGAGACTAGACGAGACAAGATGAAGAGGTGTGACTAGCTGAGAGCTGGGATGAGACAAGAACAGAGAATGAGAGAAGAGATGAGACGAGATGAGAAGAGACAAGTGATGATAAAACACGAATGAGATGAGACTCATGGAGGGATAAGTTAATATAAGAAAAGACTAGATGAGAAGAGGTGAGATGAGAGGAGATGAGACAAGGTTTGATGAGATTAGATGAGTCAAGATATTCAATAGAAGACTAGATGAGAGCTGAGATGAGACAAGAGTAGAGAATGAGACGAGACGAATCAAGATATTCAAGAGAAGACTAGATGAGAGCTGAGATGAGACGAGTAGAGAATGAGACGAGACTAATCAAGATCTTCAAGAGAAGACTAGATGAGAGCTGAGATGAGACTCCAGCAGACGATCGAATCAAGATATTCAAGAGAAGACTAGATGAGAGCTGAGATGAGAGTAGAGAATGAGACGAGACAAATCAAGATATTCAAGAGAAGACTAGATGAGAGCTGAGATGAGACGAGAGTAGAGAATGAGACGAGATGAATCAAGATATTCAAGAGAAGACTAGATGAGAGCTGAGATGAGACGAGCAGAGAATGAGACGAGACGAATCAAGATATTCAAGAGAAGACTAGATGAGAGCTGAGATGAGACAAGAGTAGAGAATGAGACGAGACGAATCAAGATCTTCAAGAGAAGACTAGATGAGAGCTGAGATGAGAAGAGTAGAGAATGAGACGAGACGAATCAAGATCTTCAAGAGAAGACTAGATGAGAGCTGAGATGAGACAAGAGTAGAGAATGAGACGAGACGAATCAAGATATTCAAGAGAAGACTAGATGAGAGCTGAGATGAGACAAGAGTAGAGAATGAGACGAGACGAATCAAGATATTCAAGAGAAGACTAGATGAGAGCTGAGTCGAAGAGAGAATGAGACGAGACGAATCAAGATATTCAAGAGAAGACTAGATGAGAGCTGAGATGAGACAAGAGTAGAGAATGAGACTAGACGAATCAAGATATTCAAGAGAAGACTAGATGAGAGCTGAGATGAGATGAGTAGAGAATGAGACTAGACGAGACGAATCAAGATCTTCAAGAGAAGACTAGATGAGAGCTGAGATGAGACAAGAGTAGAGAATGAGATGAGACGAATCAAGATATTCAAGAGAAGACTAGATGAGAGCTGAGCTAAGATGAGACAAGAGAGGAGAATGAGATGAGAAGAGAGATGAGCTTTGTCACACAGGTGAAAGTTTTTATTATCATCTCAGTCTTGTCTCATGAACAGACTGTGAAAGCTCAGGGTGGCGTTTGTGCTCTCATCCTTCTCTAACAATTTATATAATCTGTACTGCATTAAATGCTAGAAACAATGGCGATCGACTCTTTAAACATTAAAATAACAGCATCTTCTGTTTATCTCCAGTTTGACACACAGCGGCCCCCGCAAACACTCAGATGAAGTTTCGGTTTTTCCGAGCAAGTGTGTCAAGAAGCAAACGAACTTCTCATCGCGCTAATGACATTACACTGGAATTATAATTAGCATCTCAGGACTGAAGACGTTCGGTTGCACTTAAATCTGAGCTAACCTGTAGAGCTGCTGTTTCTGGGGTCATAGACGTTTACGAGGACGTCTGAACAGGACAAACGCATAAAAACTAAACGCCTGTCACAATCAATTAAAAGTTCTGATCGCTGACCTGATCGCACCAATTAGCACGGTGGCTTCAACCGCGTCTTTCTAATGAGAAAAACATCAAATCAAGCCTGTAATTACAAAATAATGTCCAAAGCACCAGGTGGTTTCATTTTGACGATCACTTACGATGCTGTGCAATTAAAGCGACCTGTAATTATCCCGACGTCGCTAATTAGATACACATTCACTCTATTCTTATCACAGAGAGCGATGCATGTGGAATCCTTTCAAGAGCCGTAATAACACACGCTAGTTAGAGATCAAACATCATGCAGTCCAACTAATCGAGCAACATTTGAGATCATTCCTAAATGCAGACGGGATGGAAATATCTCTAAGAATAGAAAGGAAACACAGACGCCAGCAAATGGGCGTCTCCTGCGGCCCGTTATACTCATCAATGTCAGATATGTGCATGTTTAACCGCTCCCAAAGCCGGAATGTGTGTGGGTGCGTCTTCCTGACAAATGTGCTGGATGTTTTCATGAACACCAGTGAAGGAACATATTTCAGTCTGCTGAGGTTAAAACCACAGATGGACAGTCTCCGTTTACCACGGTACTCACTACACACTCGCTGTGTGTTATTCTGAGGGTTACATGTGTGTGAATGAAGAACTTCAGGTCAGATCAGGGTTGCATGGACTTCTGCTGCTTTAGCAGCTTTATTTATTTCGAATTTCAGCAGAGAAACATTTGTAATTAGACCTTTTTTTTAAATGCAAACACATAAAACTTACATTATAATAAAAAAGCATGAAGCAAAGATTCACATAAAAGTAATATTAATTGCATGGAAATATTAAAATAAACAGAGAGGGAGAGAAAATAAAAATAAAAATAATTATTATATTTATTATTTTATTTTTAATTGTATTATTTTAATACATTTTTTATTTTATTAATAAATTAATAAATAAAACCACACCCAACAAGTTCAATTTCCACTACAGCAGCCCTAATGGCAAAAAAGCTAATTACATTCTATTCATATAATAATAATAATAATAATTCATTACATTTATATAGCACTTTTCTAGGCACTCAAAGCACTAGAAAAATATATTTATGTGTTAAATATAATTTATGATTTATATGCTAAATATAAATTGTAAACAATGAGGCTCAATTAAATATAGTTTTGAAACTGGAAATATATTTACAGTAGTTTCAAAATGTATTTAAGGGGGGAAAAATACATTTCCAATCTTACAGCAGCCTACATTTAGGCTAAATTCATATTGAAATATATGGAAGGCAAAATATACAGTATTTTTAAACATATTTCAAGATATACAAAAATGGACAAAAAAAATGGAAGAAAATATACAGTATTTACACAAATATATTTTGAACCACATTTTAGCAAATATATATTTGGCCATTTTTGAAATATGTATATAGTGCTCAACTGAGTTCAATAATAGTGTCAATATTGAAAAATCCATCAATTGTGAAACAAATATCATTATTCAGATCAATTCAGTTCAAGTTTTGTTCTCATCTGATCAGTCAAATCAATAATATTACTGAATATTAGGTGTCTTTTAAAAGATGTGACCACTAAAGGTTTGAAACGCCATTAGATGAGCAAATTAATTCATTAATTTAATGCAATCAAAAGTTCAGTAAAGCATGAATAATGTGCCAGAAGCCAACAGAATCATGGATCTGGTTTATGAATCTTCTCAAACTCCTCGAGACGTCATGATCATGTACGGCAGGTTCTGGCGCTGTTTCTCCTAATCAGGCCGGGTCTGGTCATCACCTCGCTCGCCCGCTCCTCAGCGCCGCTCTAATGGAGTAATTTACCCAAACACGCTTCTCCTGCGCCGGGTCACCGGGGCTCGTTCCACCAATTAACACGGGGCTCCGTCAGCGCCCATGAGAGCCGCTCGCTAATGACCAGCATGTGTGAAATCAGAGCCGTCGTTCGCTCTCTCGCTCTCTCTCTCTCTCCGTCTCTCTCGCTCTCTTCAGCACATGTGAAAATGAAGGTCTACAGGAGCAGAAAATGTGATTCTCTTTCTCTCTAATGGAAGGCCAGATTTTCATTATCTTCACCTGAAATTGAGGGTCAGGTGACAGAAAGACAGAGAATAACATCATCTGACCACACACACACACACACGAGCTGTTCGTAAGGGAAGGGTTGCATAATTAATTGAATTAAAACTGAAAAAAAGCTAAATGGCTTTGTGTGATTCCCAAATGCAAAGACTGATTTAATTAAATAAACATAAGCACAGCACTGTGTTCTTTTACACATGAGCAGCTCATGATCCGGTGTTTTCAGCGTCTCAGAGCGTGCAAAGCAACACGTGCAAACCTCAAATTGTACTGAGAAGCAGATATAAACCGTCTTGTTTTCATCAGAACAGAAGATTTAAGGGTTCCTATGCATTTCCAACATAAAATCTTGATGGTTTTACATTTAAGACTAAGAAGTAATTTTACTGTTGTACGGTTTAAAAGAAAAAAAAAGAAAAGAAAAAAAATTGGCCAAATTGTGCAGCAAATCCCTTTTTAATCATAAATAATAATATTATTATATTTTATATATATATATAAAATTTTTTATTATTTTATATATATATAATTTTTTTTTTTTTTTTTTTTTTTTAATTTTATTATTATATATATATATATATATATATATATATATAATTTTTTTTTTTTTTTTTTTTTTTTACCAAATAGTGCAGTCCTTAAGGGTGTTTGTGTAGACGTATTAAGAATATGAATATAAGTATGAAGAAATTAAGACTACTAGTATTGTAATTTTACCATTGTCCTGTAAAATACAATTACATTATTTTCCTTCAACTTATTTTTTTTACAGCAAAATTACAGCAATAATTGTTCTTATTTTCTTATAATTAACCAAGTAACTAATTAATTAATTTGTTTGTATTTATTATTAATTATTATTATTATTATTATTGTTGTTGTTGTTGTTGTTGTTAATCACAACATTTTGACCAAATTGTGCAAAACAACTGGGGCTTTATATTATTATTATTATTATTATTATTATTATTATTATTTAATCAGAAAAATTGCAATTATATTTTTCCCCACACTGTACAGTCAGGGGTGCTTTCCTGCTGGTCCTGTAGCTCAGATCTGTTTTTCAGTTTCTCAAACAGTTGCTGAGTTTTCTTTATAAAATATAACATGACAGCTAACTTGTTTAGAGTATAAATGGCATTTGATGTGCTCATTTTCAACTCATTCTTACTGATGTTACCATAGTCCTCATCACAAATCGTCTACAGATAATGTCACCAAACCACCAGCTCTTTCAGTCTGCATGGCACAGAGCCCATCACTGATGTGTGTTTGATCCAGACGGGGGTGTGTGTAGAGGTTGGGTATCGTTTGAATTTGATCATTTCCTATTCTGCTTATCAATTCTGATTCTTATCTATTCCCATTTTCGATTCAAATGTGTTCCAAAAAAAGTCAAACATTTAAATATCAAACATATTTGTGACCCTGGACCACAAAACCAGTCATAAGCGTTAATTTTTTTAAATTGAGATTTATACATCATCTGAAAGCCAAATAAATAATCTTTCCATTGATGTATGGTTTGTTAGGATAGGACAATATTTGGTTGAGATACAACTATTTGAAAAATCTCCTTTAAAGTTGTCCAAATGAAGTTCTTAGCAATGCATATTACTAATCAAAAATTATGTTTAGATATATTTACGGTAGCAAATTTACAAAATATTTTCATGGAACATGATCTTTACTTAATATCCTAATGATTTTTGGCATAACGGGAAAATGGATGCAATGTATTGTTGGCTATTGCTACAAATATACCTGTGCTACTTAAGACTGCTTTTGTGCTCCAGGGACACATTTATTTTGTGTCTCTTTTTGCAAAACATTTAATTGCTGCTGAACACCATGAATAAAAATCAGCCGGCTACATAAAAACTGGACTCGATTAAGAGCCGTTCGTGTGCAAAATAGAGCTACGTACACAACTGTGGATAAATTGAGAATTTTTTTTTTTAATGTAGGTTGTAGTTCTCTCACAATTCTGAAGAAAAAATATTAGTCAACTAAATAAAATCTCTTGGAATTTATTAATGGAATGATTCAATGACTCACTCAAGATTGACTTTCATTACTGGATGAATCAGTGTTTGTGAATGAATGAATCTCTTGAACGAATGATTTAAAGACGGATGTATTTTTAACAGCCCCTTTTTGCCAGCTAAAAAAAAAAAAAAAAAAAAAAAGATGCGCACACAGGAACTGATAGGTATTGACCTCAAGTATCCAATTCTGGAATTAGAATTGATTTTCGATTCCCAACCATGCACTGTAAAAAATTACTGTAAATTTAACGGTAAAAAAAACTGTAAAAATGCTACAGTAAAAACCTGTTAAATGGTTAACGGTAAGTTCCCCTATTATATAGAGATGGATATAACTGCAGCCTGGAGATCTCCAAATGGGGGCGGGAGCTTCAAAATAGGGCGTGGCTTCCTCCCATTGACAGACAGACACGACATGCATGCGCAATTTTTTCTTCCAATTAACTTCAGCGCAAACTCCGCCCCACAGCTGATTCTAAAGATTTTATTGGTTGTGTCAATAACAGTGTTAATTTAATTTCCTACACTATGCTACAAAAAACGCTAACCCCTAAATCTACCCCACATCTGACCCTAACCTTAACCAGTGAAATTGGCTGCACGGAGGGATTGACGCTGAAAAGAAAATTGTAGTTCAGGAGATAAGCAGTTAATAAGATTATGCGATATGAGATCGCCGAGACGGGCCATTCTGTAACTCCCCAACCAGACCTCACCAGACAATGGCACCTTTTTTAGCTGCACCCAGTGTCACTACCCAATCCTACCCTGCAAATTTCAAGCCCCGGGACACCTCCGTTGCTTAAAACAAAGTGACAGAGTAAAATCTTTCTCATTTATATCATGAAGCAGAGGTCCAAACTCCGGTCCGAACAGCACTGGCCACGAGCTTTGGGCTCTGCTCTCACAGAGAATATTGATTTATATAGCATATTTTATTTTAGATCAACTAGAAACAATGTTTAATTTATAAAGTGTTATTTTGAAATGTAAGTCAATAACAATTGGCTGAAGCCAGAGCCAATGGTGAAAATCTTTGCGCGAAGAGACTCCTCCCCATTTTGGAGTTCACGCCCAATTTTGGAGATCTCTGGTCTGTAGTTATACCTACTTGATTATATACACTGAAAAACTGTATTGGACATGTAATTTTACGGTAGTATCCCGTTTTTTTGAAGTGAAAAAGAACATGTAATTTACAGTGAATAACCGTAAATTGACATCCCCAGAATTCCTTACGTTACATTTCAAATTTGATGTTTTTTTGTTTAAATAACTGTTTATTCTTAGTTTTTTTTCTTATTGGTTGTATACATTAGGGTTGTATGTTACACCTAATGTTTATTGCATTATTTCAGTTACCATGATGGTGTTTAGTGTTTGTGTGAATAACACTGTGCATCTTCTATATATGTTAGCATTTAAAAGCTGCTTGTGATGTGCTTTGGTTCATCGTGTGACTTTCTTATCACCTGCTTTTGGTGGTTATCAGTGTATTACAAAGTTACAAAACAGATTTCAGTACTTCAGTAGGTTGGTATATTAACATTATATCAGTTAATGAAATTCTGGTATTTAAATGTAAATTTAAGTTAAAACCGTAAAACCTCAAATGTTGCTACCGTATTCTTTACGGTAAAATTCTGGCAACCACAGCTGCCATTTTTTTACCGTAAATTTTACGAATTTCTTTTTTTTTTTTTTTTTACAGTGTATGTGTGAGTGAATCTGACCTGGTAGAAGTTGGGCCAGTATGTGCTGATGGCCAGCTCCACCTGGCTCCAGCTGCGGCCGGCCGGTCCAGATGTGTTCCACACAGGTAAACCCATGGGGCTGTTGTTCTCCTTGATGAAGACGTTCAGATGTCCAGGCCGTCCTCCTTCCCGTCCCGCCACGTAATACTGGAAAATGACGCAGTGCGTGTCGTTCTCCTTCAGCTGTGGCGTGAAGAGCAAAGCCTTCTGACCCGCGAACCGAGCCGTCGAGTTCACCATCATGAACGCCGAACCTGTGGACCACAAACCCAAAATCACTTCAGACCACAAAACAGTGTCATTCTCAGCACTTCTGCACTTTTTGATTGTCAGTCGAGTGAGTTACTGTGAATGAAATTTATTTGAATTGCGTTCTGAACTGCAAGATATTTTACTGTACATTTCTGCCATATGGACATCAACTTGACAGTCACCACTGACCAACTTTAATTTTCTGTGAAGCTGTCTTGCAACGATTTGTATCGTGAAAAGCACTATACAAATAAACTTGTATTGAATTGAATGTTGATTTTTATTTTATATTTTAATAATAATAATAATAATAATAATAATAATAATAATAAACATGCTATAATTTTATAATTTTATTTTAATTTTATTTATTTAAACAACAAAATTAATAATAATAATAATAATAATAATAATAATAAATATTTAATGTTATAATTATTTTATAATTTAATTATAATATTTATTTTGTTTTTATATTTTTTGTTTTCACTTTAATTTTAAAGTTTTACTAATTTTGTTGTGTGTTTTTGTGCTTTTTTTAATATTTAGTTTTTATTCTTTTTATATCAGTTTTAGTTATTTTAGTACATTTACTACAAGTTGAACTAAGAAAATGTTGCCTTGGGAACTAGCTGAAAATAAGTTTAGGATTTTATTTTAGAAATTACAAAAAATAATAATAATAATTTAATTATTGAAATTACAAAAAAAAATTAGTTTTTAAAAAGAAAAAAAAAACAAACACACAATTAGAGTCTTTTTCTCTCAAAAGCAGCAGATAAGTGTGGTTTTGTGGCGTGTGAACACGGGTCACGCGTGTGTCGTGTGGATTATTGCGTGTTCAGATCCGTGATGAACGTGTTAGAGAGCAGATGAGTGAGTCTCGCCGTCACACACGACTGTTTATCAGACATATGGAATACATTAATGTGTTTATCAACACGTCCAAATCAGCGCAGTGACGGTAATTGATTAAAGAGGAGCCACTTCATTAGGGGAGCAGCTTAATTCATCTTAATTAGCATTGCTAATTAATCTATATCTGTTTCAATCAGGCTGCTGCCAAATTCAACACACACTGACTCACCAT
>JAFVLL020002483.1:0-38950 GCA_021397915.2 Tor tambroides | reverse complement strand
GCTTTAGAAAACTGAGTCGGGGCCAAGTACCAAAACAAACTTGTAGCCAATCAGCAGTAAGGGGCGTGTCTACTCATGATGCAGAGGAGAGAGCGTTCAGTGAACAGCCGAAATGTTAAATTTGAAATTTGTGACAGCACGTCATAAATAGAATGCGGCAGCAGTTTACTGTCGAAGATTTGTCACGCCGCACAGCATCCAGTGTAGACAGCATCACTGATTATAATGACTTCTATAGTATTTTGTTGCGCCACTCGTGTCCGGTGTAGACACGGTGTAACATTGTTTTTGCTTTGTTTCACAGAACTAATCGTTGCCTGGGTTGTGTAGGCTACGTATATGTGGGGCGGAGCTATCAAAATAGGGGCGAGACCCTTTTGGGGTAGGGGCATGTTTGTTTTGGTGATTTCAAATATCAACATTGGCTTCCAGAAACCTTTAATTTTTATCTATTATATAATTAAAAACAAACAAAAACCTTGCTATGTGTGCTGCATTAAGCTAACTGAGACTTATATAGCACTTGCATATCATTGCTCTTTTGTTGATTTTGATTGCTACCATTGTCCTCATTTGTAAGTCGCTTTGGATATAAGCATCTGCTAAATGACTAAATGTAAATGTAGAAGAGAGAATAGATAATGAGTGAGGCTATTTAAAGACTTTGAGGGCATGTCCAGTCTGGATGACCTCATTTGGGCAGATCACAGTTTAAATATCCGTGAGGATGACAGTGACATCAGATGCTGCTTCAGGACCCGGAGTTTCTCTGGCACCAGAACCATTGCCTTGAGCAAAGACCTTTTTGATATTTATACTTTATTTAACGGCAGTGGCTATTTACACTAAGTGCAAATAGTAATAAATGCCATTTACACTAAGTGTAAATAGCAATTAAATTCTATTTACACTGTAAAAATAGCATATTTTCTTAGCGATAGATGCTATTTACATTAAGTGCAAATAGTAATAAATGCCATTTACACTAAGTGTAAATAGGAATTAGATTCTATTTACACTGTGAAAATAGCATATTTTCTTAGCTATAGATGCTATTTACATTAAGTTCAAATAGCAATGGATTATATTTATACAAAGTGAAAATAGCAGTAATTTTTAGCGATATGCTATTTACACTAAGCACAAATAGATTTAGATTCTATTTACACTGTTAAAATAGCAAGATTTTCTGCCATTTATACTTCTTATTACAAATAGTTCCAATTATCTGCACCTCAGTATTGTAGTACATTATAAAACAGTATGCAATAGTAATGTATTGTGTAAATTATAATTTTAATTCAAATTATTAAATGGATGCCACATTATTGGGACAATAAAGCCCTCCCTGCGCCTACCCTAACCCTACCCGATACTTTATTTTCAACTTTTTGATTATTTCCTTAATTTTTATTGAAAATAAATGCCTTTCTGATGCGATATGAGATTTGAAAAGGGAGAAAAAAAAGTTCGGCAAAAGGTGGGTTTGAACTCGATCGTGTCAAAAAGCACATGCCCTACCATCTATGCTACTAAAACTGATGTTTAACAAGCATCTTTTTTCAGTGTTGACTATCCCAATCACGTGTTGGTGGGTGGAGTTAGTGTAAATAGCCTCTGCCAACAAGGCAGGCTATTTGCACTTTAGAGTAAATAGACACTCTGTTATTTAATACTTGTACACAGTAGTTCTAGAATACTAGAATTCTGCTAGAGATACTATGTAAAAGTGGATTTTACATAGTAGGTGCCCTTTAAATTAAGTCTGGTCCATTATTTATCCCGTTGTTTAATAAATTACATCATAGAAAATTGATAAACTTGAGGTTTGAATTGCCTTTAAAATGAAAAAGGGTTTGTGTACCTTAGAAAAAACAACTTGTGTAGAAAAATATTATTTTTTGACCATGAAACCAACAGTTTCTTTAAAATAAACAACCGCCTGAGGGAAAATGAAGGAATTTGTTGAAATATTTTGAAACGTGCTTTTTTTTATAAAGAGTTTAACAATACTGAGAAAAATGCATCCATCTTCCATTTATAAAATGTGTACAAAATTAAATAAATTTATCTGAGATTGACCAGTACATAGTTAAATATGTGAATTACTAGATTCAGTCTTCAAAATAAAAATATTTTATTTTATTTTTATTTTTTGGAAACAAATAGAAACCTTTTGGTGGAATGACCCTTAACAATTAGGGAACCTTGTGTAATTTTTACTGAAATATTTGACTTCTCTTGTTTTTCTCTTCTAATCATCACTCATGAAGACTGTTGGTGTTAAACGCGAGTCTTCTGAGTTCTAAGTTTAAGTTCTTTTCATTTATTTTTGCAGATTGGTTTTTTTTTAAAGGGGTTTATAAAACGGTTAGTTCCATTCCTCGATTCTGATTGGTCAGCAGCTGTGTTTTATTCACGATGCAGCACGGCTATGACCGCTTCACCCAACTGTTCTGTGTATCACTGAGCAACACCCTTAGCAACCACCCTTAGCAACATAAACAATGCATCAAAACTGTTTAATGTATTATGTAGTAGCTTGCTAATTATTTAATGAAGTTTGAGTGACCCCTGCTGGCGTTATGTTACATCTTTCATCTTTAATTTTGAGACCCCGCCCTTCCCCAGTCTAAATAAACGCTTCTCACGCGGAGATGTGTTGATGTGTGTGCGGCGTGCATATGTGTGAAAGACTACAGTTTCTGAAGTGAGAAGGGGATATTACTGAATTTATTAGTTTTCTGTTTCAGGTATGATTCTGTATGACCATCAGTTTACACTATAAAGACTCAATTGCAAACTCGCGCTGTGCCGCAAATCGGTCTGTTTTAAAACTAAAAGACGGAAAACAGACGTTTTCTCATACTGAGAGATAAGCAGATGTATGTGTGTGAGAAAATATCATATGGTGTTAAAAAATACATGAAACAGCGGATGATAATAGCTCCTATTCTCTGTTTTTATTTAAGGTCCATTAGATGAGGCATGCTCGGAACATTCTCTTGCTGTTTACTGTTGCTGTCAGGAACTATTTTTTTTAGCGGAAAGACAGCATTTAACGAACTTGCTTCAAAAAAGTAACATTTCAATACATAAATTTTGGGTTTTAATATTTTTATTGTGTGGTAACCGTTTTATAAAAGCAATAAAGTACTCGAGGCCGTGCTGTATCGTGAATAAATCACGGCTGAAGGGGTTGCAGGCCTGCAACCCCTTCAGCCGTGATTTATTCACGATACAGCACGGCCTCGAGTACTTTATTGCTTACATATATTACAAATACAAAGTAAATATTCCCCGTAGTATTTTCCCTCCTCTCGCCGCTTCACTCCAGTCCAGCGGGTGGCGCTAAAACACATACGTTTGTTTGCCAAACACCATTAAACCTCAGAGGAAGAAGATTAGTTTCACCATGATCTCTGTTGTTTTGTCGTAATACTTGCTGAATACAAACTGTTAGAAATGTTGTTTCTGTAAATAGAAAAATACAGTTTTTGAATCAGGTCAGTAAATACCTGTAATATTCTCATCCTCATAGTCGTGACTAAGTTTTGAAGCAAGCAGGAATATCTGGAGGAGTATCAGCTGAACTGAGATCTGCTGCTGTGAAGATGGTGTTTGTTAAAGAGGAGAGTGAGGAGAACATGAGTGAACCAGAAACCTGGAGAATAAAACACGAAGAACCAGAAACTTGGAGAATTAAACACGAGGAACAAGGAGGTTGGTGTTTATTCTTCATTCATCATCTTACATTACTGCTTGTGCTACATTAAGCTTACAAAGATTTAACTGTGTCCCTGCAGAATCAGATCCTTAAAAAAGTTTTACATTCCAGGGTTGGACTGGGATGCTGTTTCAGGCCAGGAAATCTCACACTCATCCAGGCCACACAGGAAAAAAGGGGCCAAAATTGTAGCTTTTGTGGTATAACAGTTTGCCACTGGAGCAATACCCTTAAAAGGACAGAGGTACCTTTTTTTAACCCTAAAAGGTACATATTAGTACCTTAGATTAGTAATTTGTACTCTTAAGGCACTAATATGTACCTATTAGAGGTAAACAAGGTACAAAGATGTTCTTTCAAGGGTACTGCTCATGCTGTTGTTCCCCAAAAGCAATTTTTGGCCCCTTTTTTTCTGTAAAAAGACTATAGACTATACATCAACAACAATTTCTGAAACCACAGACAACCCTATTATTTGTATGGCCATCACATAAAAAGGTCTAAATCCTTAGTCTAAGGCCGTGGAAAATAATTAAAGGTTCTTCTCTCTTGAACTGTACCTTTACTTCACTTTTCCTTTTATTAATTTTCCCCAATATCTGTCTCTCCCTTTATTTTCTTGCACCTGTCACTTCTTCACCAGCAGGTTTACTGTTATGACCTTGTTTCAAAACAACAACATCATTGCAATTTGTTTGCACAGAATGTTGTTATTCATCTTAAAATGATGTAAATACCCTAGATTCAACAAACCCATATTTCATACAAATATATTAAAGCACATTTTCTAAAGTGCCTAAATGTCAAAATTAGTACAATATATTTATTGAACAATCCTAACACTGAACATACTATTGCATTATTAGGCTGTGACTCATTAATTTTCACTTTGGTATACTGGGAAGGCATAAATAGGAAATAATAATAATAATACCAAAAAAAACAGGGCAGCGGGCCAAATCAGCCGCCAGGCCACCGGGAATTCTCCCAGTGCTCCCGATGACCAGTCCGGGCCTGTTACATGAATGTAAAAATAAGGGCTTAATTATCATTAAAATGTCTTAAATCCACATTTCAAAAGTCTTAAAAATGCGATGGAACTGACAGTGAAAAGATTTATATCTTATTTCCGCTCATTGCTTTTTTAGAATAGTAAAACTGTTGAGCTCAGAGTGTGTGAGACACATCAGATTCATGTTGTTTTTAATTAGTGTAATCTCAAACATTTTGTGGACAAAGGTTTACCTGTTTTCTTGCTGTTTTTCACCTAAAAATAATTAATGTACAATTATGCAAGGTTGGGGAGTAAGGGAATACATGTAACAGCGTTATGTAATCAGGATACAAAAATCTAGTTACTGTAATTCGTTACAGTTACATTATTATTATTATTGTTATTATACATTTAGGTTACTTATGCATTTTGAAGAAGCTTTTATCCAAAACGACTTACAAAAGAGGAACAAATTACTCAAAAGTCAGTCACAATGCCAGGTTTATTATACAATAATAATCAAGTGCTAAGACGAATTATCACAAATTAAACAAGATTTTGACGCACATCTTATTAAATCGTCGTATTCCACCTCGTACCCGTTACAATAGATAGAAAATCACTTAAGACAATTTGCTGTTGGCCTATTCCACATAATAATATGCAATAAAACAATAATAGGCTACAATATGATTAACATGTAGGCTAGCTTGCTGTTCTTCTAAAATAAATCCACGAGTACAGTTTACAAACGCGCGGGAACGGATTGTGAAAGCGTGCGCATGAATTATGAATTTGCGGGTACGGATTCAAAAACCGAAGGTACGGTTTACAAAATCTGAGCGCATGGATTGGAAATTCGTGAGTACGGTTTATTAATCCATGGGCACGATTTGTTAAACCAAGGGAACAATTTAAGAATTTGTGAGTACGGTTTATAAACTGAGGGGATGGATTGCAAAACCGTCACCACGGATTGTTTTTTTTTCTCCTACACGTGACGTGCTGGGCTCCGTAGTATATTAACCTATTAGGAGAAAACTGGTAGTTCTATGTGAAATCAGACATTTGAGCACCCCCATATAGCCAAAATGGCATGATCATAACACCTAAGGCGAATATTCGACTGTGAGATTTGAAAACAAACTTTGTCCGATGAGTTCCATTTTATGAAATATCATGTGGTGTGGCCATCAAAAACTACCATTTTGGGACTTTTATGTTAAAATCCATTCAAATATAGGACTTTGCATCATATACCAATTTGCCAAGTGCCCATGGAAGCATCAAGCAGGTTTTTAAGTCTCTTTCAAATTTGGAAAAAAGAGAACCTTTTTAACAGCTGGTATGTAGTTACTACATTTGGATATCATGTGGTATGACCTCAAAACAATGAATAATAAGTTATTTCTGCAATTATTTAATTTCATTATAAATTTCATAGTGACCTTTTGTGGGAAACTAGCTTGTTTTGTTTAGGTGACCAATTCTGTGCTTGTAAATTTTGACTGAATTTGAAAATATCATGTGGTGCGACCAAATATCGTGTGGTGTGACCACTGCAGAGTGTTTTCCATTATAGATATATGTCCCAGATTGGTGGTTTTTGTGCTTTTATATTCAATTGATGGTTTATAAACATAAAATACTTTATTTTAGTATAATTTGGAATATATTTTTATGCAATTTGGGCCATTTGAGATGGTTTATGTTTAATCTTTGTACAATATGAGAAAAAATGCAAATAAATAAATAATTCAGAGCATGTAATTTTAGTTTGGTAGTTATGTATTTCTTAGTAATTTATTATTTATTTATTAATAACTATTTTAATATATTCTATCAGATTATACTGCCAAGCAAAGTAAAATAAATGCTCACCATAGGCAGCATGTTAATTCTGTCCCTGACACAAACTCCAGATGTCAATTTTCTACTATAAGAAAGATGTTCATGTTGTCATCTTAGAACCTGAGATGGCAACCTCCCCCTACTCTAAATTGACCTTCCGCAAAGACCCACCCCCCTTAGTTACTGTTGCTACATTTGGAAAAACCGTGGCACTTTTATCACGCATCATGTTCTCACACATTGAAAAATACATCACGGAGCAAAGAGAACACTGACAGACAAGACAGAGCTGGTTACTTTTAGTATGAAACAAAGCCTCAGTGTTCAAATTTTGTCAGTTTTTTAAAGACATTCAAACAACAAATACTGTTTTGTGGCTCTTTAACATGTAGTGACAGATCGCTGTAGCACCTCATTTCAAGTGGCACATGAACCAATCATCTCTTCATCTTTACTAGTCATAGCACAAAATAAACATGAATGAACATCAGAAAGTATCTTGTTTCAACTGTGAAATGATGTCAATACACACCATTTTTCAAGTTCAAGTCCACCCACGTTAATTTACTCTCCTGTCTGGTTTGTTTTTTGGCTTTATAATATGTCAGACTGCCTGTTAATCAAACTCCCGGTGAAAGGGTCAAATGAGCGGCCAATATTGGGCAAAGTACAGAAATAACTGGGGTTAAAGAAATGCCTGCAGTTAATTCCACGTGCTGCACTTCTCACACACGTCTCTTTAAATAGATTTTTAATGATATGAGGTCTTTGTGTCATTTGGAGCGACCACTTATCGTGTGGTGCGACAAATAATAGCAATAACTGTATTAAAATAAAAATAAAATATCTCATTTCTGTGGTTGAAATATGAATAATTGCTACAGTATGCTTAAGTGAATGGTATTTTTATCAGTTTTATGCAATTTGCAGGAAAAATAAGTCTGTTAACTACATTTACGAAGGCAACTCTGAAATTATACAACAAAAATAAGAGATCGTTATTTACAAAAACTCATTAAATGCAAATACTTTGGTTCTAATCACTTTAATTACTGAGAACATTAAAAAATGTTAAGCATGATAAGGAAATTATGTAATTTTAATATAAATCATGGTCGCACCAGGTGGCATTTTTTTTAAGGCTACAGCCAATTCATCTAGATGAAAAAAACTAAAATCACTTAATTTAAAATTTTTATATAAATTTATGTGTACACATTTTTAATGTTTGAACAATTATAGTAGATAATATTTTTTTTTTTTTGTATATTAAAATTGGCCTGTTGAAAATCCTTATACGTCAATGACCCATAAATATATATGGGCTGTAATATCTAGATGGTAAAACAAGACACAATTTTTAATAGCTTTAAATAGTTTTTACCATAGTTTTTATTAGTTTTAATTTTAAAGTCATGATTTTAGACTTTATTTACATATGTGACTTGAAGGAATTCAAAAGTAATCAGATTACATTACTCTCATAGTGTGGTATTACGTTACTGAATACTTTTTTAATGAAGTAATTTGTAACTGTAAGGGAACACATTTTAAAATTGAAAACGCTATTAAACAGTATTAAATGTGATGTTCTGATACCTGCAGATACCTTGTAGACAGCTCATCAGACTCAGTGGTTGTAGTTATAAACTCTGTAAAATAATGTAAATTACATGAATAGATAAACAGGTTAAAATTAGTGCTGTCAATCGATTAAAAAAAAAAAATTAATCGTACATTTTTCTGAAATTAATCGCAATTAATCCCACCTAACATTAAAGTTTTTAAATATACTTTTATATTGCAATTTCACATTCAATCTTCAAATTAATGTACGAACAACATAAAGACAGTATATATTTTAATATTTGTTTAATGGCATCTTTTTTTAATGACGGAAGGCCAGTATCACTGATACCAATACTGATTTCTCTATAAAATTGCCCCTCCTCATATTTACCTATTGACTATAGCCATTCAGCATTACAGTATAATTGAGAGCTATCAATTTTAACATTTATTAGACTTTTAAAAAATTACTTCTAATTTAAGGGAACTTAAAACAATCTTCACATAAACCCATTATAATAAATGTCATATGTACCTGTGCCCTTCATCAGAAATATACAGAAATTGAAAGTGAAGTTATCAAACACTAAATACTAAATTAAATATAGATGAATCCTTAAAGCTATAAAAGTTCCCCTTTCCTCTTTTTTTTTTTTTCTTGTCATTTGATTAATAGACATCACAGCAGCTGGTTATTAGGCTATTTTGGCTGTTATTTCTTTAAGAGCTGCTGCTGCTGAACGTGACGCGGATCTGACACGCATCCTATTTTCTCTCAACTCTTTTTTTTAACCATAAAGTCTCTATTAATGAGCTGACGAGTTGATTCGGGTGTATTAGATGAGGGCGATAGTGCGGGCTGCTCCAGTACAGTTTTGAAAACCATTTCATAGGCATGTTCTTAAATGTTACTCATATAAAATATATTACATGCACGCACAGTTTTAAGGCAGCTTATCGCCTTTTTGGTAACATCCCTTAACAGACCACGACATTGCATGCACGTAGTTTATTTCGCGCTTTGATGTGAAATGATACAGGCTACAGCGCGCGCCGGCACCTTTGTGCGTGCAATTGAGCATGCGCTGCGAGCACAGCATCGTTTCCGAGTTCGTTTGACTCGCGCCTGGCGCAGGGGTTAAGTGGAGCGTGCATCTGAAATGTCTCCGGTTTGATCTGCTCATAAAGACGTTCTGCGACTGAATAAATGCACTTCTTGTCAAGAGAAAAAGTGACAGAAACAGCAGTTGTGAGTGGGGTGGCCAACCCTAGCTCCGCCCCTGCGTTAATTGCGTTAAATATTTTTAACGCGTTAAACTGAAAAAATTAATCGCTTGCGTTAACGCGCTAATTTTGACACCACTATTTAAAATACATCTGAGGGTAAAACTGAATTTTTTTTTTTTTTTGTAAGTTACACATACAGATGACAACATTGTTAAAACGATCTTGTTGACACAGATCCATGAATCTTTACTTTGTGAAGAAACAATACATGCCCAAGATGAACTTTTAACATTCTTTCAAAACTTTAAAAAAAAAAAAGAAAAAAAAAAAGGGATAGTTCACCCAAAAATGAAAATTCTGTCATCAATTACTCACCCTCAAGTTGCTCCAAACCTGTATAAATTTCTTTTTCTGCTCAACTTCTGCTCAACTCTGCTCTCTCTTTCTGCTCAGAAAGATATTTTGAAGTGAATGGTGCGCAGAAACCGCTTGGATACAAATATTCTTCAAAATATCTTCTCTTTTGTTCAGCAGAAGAAATAAATTCACACAGGTTTGGAACAACTCGAGGGTGAGTAAATGATGACAGAAGTTCCCTTTAAGCCCCCCAAAAATACTGATGTTGTGTAAATGCATGGACAAAAGAAACACATATGTTTTCTGTTTTAATTGAAAATGGTGTTGTGTAAATGCCTTGTTAATGATCATAATTTCTACTAGGGTTCAGTTTAAGAAGGCAAGACACATTTTTCAAATAAAAACAAAACAAATAAAAAAATAATTGTATGAATTTTGGCTGTTAATTTCCAAAACAGCAGAAATTTGGGGCCTTTAAAATGCTAACTTTTGAAAACAGGTATCGAAGTGCAAGTCCCAAAATTTAGACGCTACAAAAAAAAAAAACTAATTTGTGAAAACAGTGACATGCGCTTGTGTATTGCATGTTCAGTCTATAGGTGCATAGTGTTTCTTTAGAGTGACATTGCCATCTACTGGCGTATCAGCATAATACAGCCGTTTTAGTTTTCATGGATCCGTGTGAACAGGGAACGTTTTGACAATGTTGTTGTCTGTACGCATAAAACGTCTTTTACGTCTGTAAAAATTCAAAGAAAAAATGTTTAGCTTGCTGTCATGTTGAATGCACCCTAAGTTCCTTTAGTTTTCCAAATGTCCCAAATGATTTTCATCACTTTAATATTTTCATTTTAGGCCAGATGAAAGTGAAAGAAGAACAAAATTTGAATGAAGTGGAAGAGAAGCATCAGGATCAGAAAGATCATGGTGCAACTGGAGAAAAATCAGCGAGTTGCTCTAAAACTGAAAACAGTTGCTCACAAAGCAGCATTCAAATAACAAAAGTCAAAAGGCTCTTCACCTGCTCTGAGTGTGGAAACTCATTCACTCGTAAAACATACCTTAAGAATCACATGAGAATTCATAATAGAATAAAGCCTTTCAGCTGCTCTGAGTGTGGAAAGTCTTTCACACGTAAAGGATACCTTAAGACTCACTTGTTAATTCATGCTGGAATAAAGCATTTTACCTGCTCTCAGTGTGGAAAGAATTTCAAACAGAAAAGAAGCCTTGACAAACACATAATGATTGTTCATACTGGAAAAAGGCCTTTCAGCTGCTCCGAGTGTGGAAATACTTTCACACGCAAAGAAAACCTTAAGAATCACATGTTAATTCATATGGGGAAAAAGCCTTTCACCTGCCCTCAGTGTGGAAACACTTTCCGCCAAAGAGGAAACCTTTGGAATCACATGAAAATTCATACTGGAATAAACTCTTTCAGCTGCTCTCAGTGTGGAAATACTTTTACCTGTAAAGCAAGCCTGAAGACTCACATGTTAATTCATGCTGGAATAAAGCCTTTCGTCTGCCCCCAGTGTGGGAAGAGTTTTACATATAAAGGATGCCTTAGGGATCATTTGGTAACTCACACTTCAGAAAAGCCTTTCACCTGCTCCCAGTGTGGAAAGTCTTTGTCACGTAGAGGAAGCCTTAAGAATCACATGTTAATTCATACTGGAATAAAGCCTTTTGTCTGCTCTCAGTGTGGAAAGAGTTTTACACAGAAAAAACAACTCAATGAGCATGTGCTTATTCACACCTCAGAAAAGAATTTCACTTGCTCCCAGTGTGGAAAGACTTTGTCACGTAAAGAAACCCTTAAGAATCACATGTTAATTCATGCTGGAATAAAGCCTTTTACCTGCTCCCAATGTGGAAAGAGTTTCACACAAAAAAAACAACTTAATGTTCATATGCGTATTCACACTTCAGAAAAGTCTTTCACCTGTCTTTAGTGTAGAAATGCTTTCACATGTAAAGGAAGCTTTGAAAGTCACATGTTAATTCATGCTGGGAACAAAAAGCCTTTTACTTCCTCTCAGTATGGAAAGTGTTTCACCTGTAAACGAGGATTTAATAGTCACATGAGAATTCACATTGAAGCGATTCCTTTTGCAGGTAATCTGTGTAAAAAGATCTTTAAATGGAAAACAAGTCTCAAAGCTTATCTGCACTTTGCAGTAAGGTGATTTAAAAGTGCAGTACCCAATTTTTGAGAAAGCTGTTGAATGTTAATTAGACCGAGCCCCACAATGCACTTGTAGTCAATCAGCATTAAGGGGCATGTCACTCGTAAATAATTTATTCACTGTTATACATTAAAATAATTTTAATATCTTTAATGTACTTGAAGCATGCAGTGTTAATTTTGACAGCAAATGTTTATTTAGTTTTAGTCATAGCCTTTTGACCAAAATGCCATTTAGTTTTAGTCATATTTTAATAATCTGAATTGTTATAGTCTACTACATATAAGATTTTAGTTGACTAAATTTACAGTAAATTTAGTCAACTAAAATCTTAATGGATTTAAATTGTAATGCATTAAGCATTTCTCAATTTTCCAAACTTATTCACTTCTGGATTAAAAAAAAAAATCTATAAATTTGTTAATATGAATGATATTAAGGTTTGAACATGCAACACAGACAGATTTAAATGCTGTGACATTGTCTTCATTTATCTTGAGATTAAAATAAACCATTTCTCAAAGAAACAAGAACATGGTCGTCTTTTCAATGAATGATATACATCCTTTATAACAACATGCACACAGTATTCTTCATTCTTTCAAACAGACGTTGTGTAAATTGATTTTCTCTTTTGCTTTTTTTCAGCTTTCTGTGCAGAAGTGAAATGCTGTAGTCTGATCTGGAAAATTTGGAAGATGAAGTGGACAGGGAAGGGGAGAGGAAGACCTGGTAATCCCTGATCATGACACCGGTCAAGACATTTGCAGAGCTTTAACAATGCCTTTCAGTCAATCTTAAGTTTAAAAGAGAATATTATGTATAAAGTTAAAGGGATAGTTCACTTTGAAATTAAAATTTGATATCTATCAGCTTACCCCAAGGGCATCCAAGATGTAGGTGTCTTTTTTTCTTCAGTAGATCCAATTTTGATATTTTTAGGTCAAATGTTTAGTCTGTCAGCTATATAATGGTAGTGGCATCACTGTCCTATAAGAGGGAAAAGAACATGCACAGAGGACCACTCAGTCGTGCAACTACACATTGATTACCTAAGACACGAACGAAGTGTTTGTGGAGAAAAACGAACAGTATTTATATAGATTTTTACCTCTTGTACACAGCCATGTCCAATTGATCTGAGTGCATGCACGCATCCGGTGTGTTACGTGTGCGCGCACGCTCTTAGTCTTGGTCTGCGCAAGAGATCATTTCCGGCGCTTTCCGGCGCTTGCGCAGACTAAGCCAGAGCGTGCGCACTCAGGATAAACACGTCACACACCGGAATGCGTGCGCGCACTCAGATCACTTGGACATGGTTGTATACAAGAGGTAAAAAACTATATAAATACTGTTCGTTTTCTCACACAAACTGCTCGTTTCGTGTCTTAGGCCATCAATGTGTAGTTACGATGGGAATTGTTTAATTTGGATTTCTCTGTGCATGTTCTTTTTCCCTCTCATAGTTACAGTGACCTATACCTGCCATTATATGACTGACAGACTAGAACGGTTTGACCTAAAAATATCAAAATTGGATCTACTGAAGAAAAAAAGACACCTACATCTTGGATGCCTTTGGGGTAAGCTGATAGATATCAAATTTTAATTTCAAAGTGAACTATCCCTTTAATTCAACTTGCTTTTTTCCTCAGATAAGATTTTTTTTTTTAAGTTTTATATCGCTACTACATGTGCACACACACACATCACTCGCAGAGACACACAGATCAGAGATCATGCTCACACAGAAATAGTCATGAGCATGGACACTTGTAAACGCTGCCGAGCAGGTTTTATTAATATAGTAGCTTATACTGAATACTATTTTTACTGATACTGAATCGCTATTTTTCTCAGTAACTAGGGGTTAAAATTAGTTTTGCACAGACGCAATTCACACATACAACTTTCATCTCTCTCTCTCTCTCACTCTCTCTCTCTCTCTCGTGATAATTAGGCTAATTCAAATCAATAATTAAAATCATGCATTCAAATACATGTGATCTCACTACACTACATCTGTGTCTGATTTAAAGTGGGCAGAATACTAGATCTCGGCTGTGCGCCGGGTGGTTCTTTGCCTCCATCACGATGACGAGAATACTT
Organism: Tor tambroides; assembly: GCA_021397915.2. Taxonomy (NCBI): domain Eukaryota; kingdom Metazoa; phylum Chordata; class Actinopteri; order Cypriniformes; family Cyprinidae; genus Tor; species Tor tambroides. Next base: position 24,924 of record JAFVLL020002483.1, on the reverse strand, counting down.
GATGCGTACATGAAATAATTTAATGCGCGGTTAGCCATAGATCTTATAAATGTCAAGAATTATTCTAATAATAATTATAAAATATAGCATATTTAAAATAAATACAAGTTCTAAACTGCTTAGTTCAACCTCAAGCATTACTGTTATGTTGGTCCATACAAAGCGTACCGGGACCTCGTTGCTTTCACAAATCACGAGGAAATCGAACTACCCACAAACGAACCAAACTCAGGCCACCTCTGGAGGTAGTCTGAGTGCGGTTCGTTTTTTTGGTTCTTTTAGTGGGGTCTGAAATCACTTGTTTGTTCACATATTCAAGCTGAACCGCTCCGAGAGCATTTGCAGGGCTCAAACGAACTAGGAATGAAAACACCCTAAGATTAATGCACAGGTCCAATATAGTGATACACATCTTGATATTCTCCCAACTGTTTACGTTCACTTAAGATATAAGAGACTGAAACTTGAAAACTCACCAAAACTGACATTTTTACATAATTGTGTGTTTTTGACCATTCAGGGTGTTTTCACACCTAGTTCATTTGAGCCCTGCAAACGCTCTTGGAGCGGTTCAGCTCGTATATGTGAACAAACAAGTGATCTCAGACCCCCTTAAAAGGACCCAAAAGCGAACCGTACTCAGACCACCTCCGGAGGTGATCTGAGTTCGGTCCCTTTGTGGGTCTGTTTGTTGTTCGATTTCCTTGTGATTTGTGAAAGCAATGAGGTCCCGCTACACTTTGTATGGACCAACATAACAGTAATGCTTGAGGTTGAGCTAAGCAGTTTATTATTTTTATATATTTTTGTTTTTATTATTATTATTATTACTACTATCATTTATCAATGTAATTTCAGATGTATCAATCTTGTTACATTTTTCAAAAATAAACAAGTAAATAAACCAACTGTTAACTCTAAGAATTCAAAAAATTTTAATGAGCCGAAACAAATGCACATCACACCTCTGTTTATCAATTTGCACTGGCTACCAATAGCTGCTCACATAAAATTCAAGGCATTGATGTTTGCCTACAAAACCACCACTAGCTCTGCACCGCTTTACCTAAATGTACTACTTCAGAGTTATGTGCCCTCTAGAAGCTCGCGTTCTGCAAGTGAACATCGCTTTATTGCGCCATCCCAAAGAGGCACAAAATCACTTTCATGGACTTTTTCATTAACTGTTCCTTCCTGGTGGAATGACCTGCCCAACTCAATCCGAGCAGCTGAATCCTTAGCCATCTTCAAGAATCGGCTAAAAACACATCTCTTCCATCTTTATTTGACCGTCTAACTCTTGCACTCTCTATTCTAATTCTATTCTTTAAAAAAACAACTAACTTTTCTAATCTTTTTGTATTCTGTTTGTTTTATTTTTATTTTTTATACAATTAACAAAAGCAAAAAAGGCCTCTTACACTACCTTGCTCTATTCTTTTTCTAGTCTGTTTTCTTTTTATTTATTATAATTAAAAAAACAAATAAACAAAACAAAAACCTTTGCTACGTGTACTGCGTTAAGCTAACTGAGACTTGTTATAGCACCTGCATATCAATTGTTGATTTTGATTGCTTCCATTGTCCTCATTTGTAAGTCGCTTTAGATAAAAGCATCTGCTAAATGTAAATGTAAAATAATTCTGTTATTTATGTAATCTATGGCTAACTGTGCATTAATAGGCTATAATTAATGCATGACAGAGTCAAATTACCACTCGACGTGCAGCGGAGATCTAGCATTCTGCTCACTAAAAATCAGACACAGATGAAGTTGTGCGGTAAGATCACATGTATTTTAATGCATGAATTAGAGCATTGATTTTAATTATCTAGAGAGAGATAAAAGTTGTGTGTGTTGCGTCTGTGCGTCTCATTCTGCAAAAGTGAAGCTGTGAGATTCGTTACTTCAAAACATCAATTTTACCCCCTAGTGGCTGAGGAATAGCGATTCAGTATCGTAGCTATTACATATATTACATTGATTGCAGTGTTGACAACAAGTGTCCATGCTCGTGAATATTTGTGTGTGTGTGTAATCTCCGATCTGTGTCTCTGCGAGTGATGTGTGCGTGCGCCATCTCGTGTGTGTCAATGAAAGCAACAAAAGTTATTAGTAAAGAAACATTTTAATACTATCTCATCTGAGGGAAAAAAGGTTGAAAAAAGTTTAATGAACTTTTTACATAATGTTCCCTTTTAATTTTAACTTTGACTGAAATGCGTTGTTAAAGCTCTGCAAATGTCTTGACCGGTGTCATGATCAGGGATTGTCAGCTCTTCCTCACCCTCTTCCCTGTCCTCTTCATCTTCCAAATTTTTCAGTAGGACTGCATGTCACTGCTGCACAGAAACCTGGAGTCTGGGTTCTTGTGAAGTTGCGGTGCGAACAAGAAAGGGTCTGAGATCACTTAAGTGCTGAAGCGGACCAAGAAAAGAACCGGGCTCTCTTTTGAGTCCACTTATTGTGAACACCAAAAGGACTGATGTCATTTTTGTCTGGTTCACTTTAAGTGACCTGGGTTTGGTTCTTTTAAAACAAACTATATGTGAAAACACCCACAGATGCAAAAAGACATGAAAGAGATATGAATTCAGTACTCTGGGCTTCTTGACAAGCATTGCAGGGACCATGACTCACTGCCGTGGAGGAGCTTATGCACCACACCGGCCTTGTAGACCTGAATCCTAGTCTACACTCTCTTTGTCAGTCTGGACATGGTTGCCCCCCCCCCCCATATGTAGCTCAGCCAGCACAGGCAGGCACTTAAGGGAGTCCAGGGCTTTCTCAAAGACCATATTTTCCCTGGCGTGTAACTCAGATTAGTGTTCCACCCATCTCTCAGTCTGCTTAACCCGGTCTTGTATTATCTTCCCTGTGACAGACTTCAGGTGTGCAGTTCCCTTTCGAGGGAACATCGAACTGCGTCCTCTAGGGGTCGCTATGGGGAATGCCTCGGCGTGACCGGTGTCTTGAAGCATACATCTAAACACGACAATAACATTGGCCGGCGACAGCCTATGACGTCACTACCGGCGCAACCACAGTATAAAGGGGCGCCGGGAGAACACGTCATCCTCTTCTTCGTCTTCACTGATCGTTTGTTTATGTTAGCAGAAGCTAAGCACGACTAGGAGTGCATGTTCTCTCGCCGGAGTCTTTGCTCTGATACCCGCAGTTTCACACGGCTCACGGGTTGGTTGTGTGTGTGGTGGAGAGCAAGTGCGTTCAGCTCTCTAGGGAGTTGAATGCACTCGTTGCATTCGTTGCTTATTTCTCTTGAGGAATAGGCATGAATTGAACGTGCTTGACTCACGAGGAGACTGCTTGTGCTCATTGTGATGCATTCGCGGGACTACTGGGGGAGGTGGGGAGGTGAGTGCTTCACTATTTACCCGAACTGTAATACCCGCGTCTGCATGAGTGTGTTCGCCTCTCGCGGGAATAGCGACGCATTCGCGGCGGCGGCTCCATTCTCGCTTGATTGCCAAGGTAATCTAGTGCGTGGGCGGAGCATGTTTAGCTCCCGTGGGAGCTGAACACATGCTGCTGGTGCGTTGAGAATTATCTGCACATTGCCCGCGATTCGCGGTTCATGGGCAGACCATGGAAAGGAACTGACTGGAAATCTTCCCTATCAGTAATTTCCTAAGGAATTGTATGGTGTGGGTATCTGTCTGCAATTATTGGATAGATGATTTATAACATGTTCTAACCACATTATACTGCACTCCGGGAGCCCTTCTTTCTGCAGGGGTTGTATGACTCTCCGTGCTCAAGTGTTGGCTTGCGCGCCTCCTCGATGCTTGCTGAAGCCACCACCCTTTCTGTCTGACCGAGGTTAGACAGGACCCTCCTGCACTTGCGTTGCAGTCTCTCATGTTGGGCTTGCGAGGGAGCTGTGGTGGGTGAGTTCGATCCATTTCATCTTTTCATATTTCTATTGCTAGTTTTATGTGGCTCGCTAACTAGCTTTCTCCGCAGTGCTATGTGGACCTGTTTTTGTATGCTTTGACTCTGTTACAGGGTAGGACCTCTCCGAGTACCTTCCCTGCTGAAGTCAGAACCTCTCTATCATGCAGCCAAGTCGCTAGGCTTCTGCGGGAGCCTCCTTGGCCTTCAGGTCCCCAGTATAGCGCTGCAACCCCAGGACTCGCAGGTCCTCCATTCAGGCTGAGCCTTTTCGGAGTGTAATGCTTCGTGATGTGCTCCCTGACGTCCTGGCTGGGTGTTTGCTTCGAGAAGCTGCCCCGGCCAGGACACGCTACTCATGTCTCGCATCGAGAGGCTTCCTGAGATTTGAGTCATCCACTTAAGCATCATGCACATTCTCTGAGTTAGAGCTCCTCTCGCTAAGGCGTTGAGGAGCTTTACTCCTTAACTCCACTCTGCAGTTCGATAGATGGTCAGGCCCATCTGCACTGTACACTGCTTTCCCGGAGGTACGAGTGAGAGGTGTTTCTGCGGAAACCCTTCCCAGTGCTTTGGCTCTGAGGAGCGACGTGTTGCTGTTGGAATGTGTGATCCCCTTCTAAGCCTGGATCCCATTTCTGATGTCCCATTTGTGGTTAATCTGCTCCCTGGACATGGCAGTGCTCCCCTCTCTGCAGGAGGTTCTTTATGAGCTCTGTGGTGGTGACACCAGGAAGTTTGGCCGCTTGCTGCCTCCCTGATGAGTTACCCTGTTGATCAGTCCTGGGAATGCTCCCCTCACCTTTGAGGGTTTCCTTTGAGCTTGCCGCTCCCGGTTGAGCGTCTGAGGACTCCTCTCACCGCGTCCTGCACACACGGGGGAAGCGAGCCGGCACACTCGTGAAGCTCAGACAGCGCGTATTTTGAATGCCTTTGCCTAGCATCCATCTGGCGAATTTCCACTCTCTACCCAACAAAACGGACAAACTCCTCCTTCTGCTCTCCTGGACAAATAAGGATTTCTCAAACTCTGCTGCTCTGTGTTTCACGGAACCCTGGCCGAATGACGCCATTCCAGACAGCGCGCTTCATCTGCTGGGCTTTCAGCCGATCAGAGCAGATCACGACGCAGAATCAACAGGGAAATCACGTGGCGGCAGGATATGCTTCTACATCAATGAGAGGTGGTGTACAGATGTAGGGCTGCAGCGATTCGTCGACGTCATCGATTACGTCGATTATAAAAATACGCTGATTAGCATGGAGTGCGTCTGTGTCGCACCTTTAGCCACGCCCATTGCGCGAGCCTGCAGTTATCCCTACTTAAGACTGTTTTTCTGCCATGTTTAACACAAACAAGACTCTAGAGCAGAAGGTAAAGGCTAGTATGGCAACATCACTTCACTTCATAGAGCGTTCATAGAGCATTCTATTATTATACGACCGTCAGAACCGCATATAGAGGAACTGACGCCTTTACATTGTCAGGATTCACAACCGCATTCAAAGCTGCCCTGAATGAACGGAACAGCACGGGACATCGAGCTGCCTATATAATCATGATGGGTTTAATGCACTCACAGAGACGGAGAAATGATTTGCGTTCATCTTAAGATTCACTGGAGCTGCCGTCAGTGCAATTGCGCGAGATCTGAGACGCGTGCACCAAATGCGCTCTCTGCACTCGCTAACAAAGCGTTTAAAGTCATTGTTAGTAGTTTAACTGTGTGATGGATAGGACAAGCCTCGACTGGGCTCATTTATTTAAAAACGGGCTGTCAACTTTGGTAAAACTTCCCGGTGTTATGACGCCATTTTTGATTCTGTTGCTCTGGTGTCCTGAATGTGGTTGTGACTTCAGCTGTTCATTCATACAGATATGTATTCAAGCAGATGTTTTAATCTGATGAATAAATAAAACATTTCAAGTCTCTCACCTGTAAGCGACTGCTGTCAGTCCCAAACAGTAACTGTGAATGCAGCCATAATGTGCATTTCTATTGATTGTATCACTGCCCTGTAATTCTCTCTCTTTCTTTCTTTTCCTTTTTTCTTAATTATTTATTATTATTTTTCTTTTTCTCTCTTTTCTTATTTTTTATTTATTTTCTTTCTTAAATTTTTATTTTTTATTAATTATTTATTGTTATTTCTTTTTCTCTCTTTTCTTGTCTTTCTTTATTTATTGTTATTATTTACTTTCTTTGCTTCTTTCTTTATTTATTTTTGTAAAGTATTAATGATGAGAAAACATTTGAATAAAATAAAAGATTAATATCAGAAGTTACTGTTATTGTTTATTGATAGTTTAAAGAATTCATCAACTGATAAGAAAATAATAAATAGATTAACTGAAAAATAATCGATAGATTAGTCGACTAATCGAAAAATGAATCGATAAATTAGTCGACAATAAAAATAATCGTTAGCTGCAGCCCTATACAGATGTAACAGTGTTAAAGAAGAGTGAAGCTCTCTTCATTAACTGTAGGCCTTTCTACTCGCCGCGGAAGTTTTGCTCGTTCATTCTCGTGAGTGTTTACATTCCTCCGCAAGCGCACGTGAGCTCAGCTTTACAGAAACTAGCTGATCTGATCGCAGACACAGAACAACAACAGCTGGACTCTGTTTTAATCATTCTTGGGGACTTTAATCAAGCAAATCTCTCATGTGAACTGTCAAAATACAGACCACATGTTACATGTCCCACCAGAGAAAGTAATATATTGGATCACTGTTACACCACAATAAAGAATGCATATAACTCCACGGGCTGCTTTGGGGCTCTCTGATCACTGCCTGGTTCATCTTATACCAATCTACAGGCAAAAACTTAAATCTGCCAAACCTGTGGTAAAGACTGTAAAGAGATGGACCAACGAGACAGAGCCCTACAAGCCTGTCTCGACCTTACTGATTGGAGGGTTTTTGAAGCTGCTGCCACCAATCTGGACGAGCTCACAGAGACTGTAACTTCATATATCAGTTACTGCGAGGATATATGCATTCCCACCAGGACTTATGTAACATTCAACAATGATAAGCCATGGTTTACAGCAAAACTCAGACACCTTCGTCAGGCCAAAGAGGATGCCTACAGAAATGGGGACAGAGTCTTGTACAATCAGGCCAGGAACACACTGAATAAGGAGATTAGAGTGGCTAAAAGGACCTACGCTAAAAAGCTGGAGGGTCAGTTCACTTCCAATGACTCCGCTTCAGTGTGGAAAGTTAGCAATGAGTTATCATTGCTAAAAAAAGTGTGTTTATGTTAGGGCTGTCAATCAATTAATTTTTTTTAATCGCGATTAATCGCATGATTGTCATGAGTTAACTCGTGATTAATCGCAACTTAATCACACATTTTTATTTGTCCTGAATGTACCTTAAATCAATACTTTTCAAGTTTTTAATACTATAATCAACATGGGCATGGACAAATATGGATGCTTTATGCAAATGTATGTTTATTATTATTGAAACCAGTCAACAGAGTATGAAGAGTAGACGTTTCAAAGGTCATAGATGTTTTTCAAAGAACTTGTTCATGTCTATTAGACACATGAAAAAAGAAGTTCCAGGTTCCCATTACTTCTCTTTCTTTGCACTGGGCAATTTACTTACACAAACCTGTTTACATTTTTGCAGGACAGGGCAGCTCACTTCTTCTGAACATGCAAAATGTACATTTATTCTTTATTATTAGATTTATTTGCGCCTCTGTGCCCACATACTGTATTTTGATGCAGCTAAATTCTCAATAAAACTGTTTTCATTTATATATTTTACTACTAAATAGTGACTGAAACGCGACCCATTAAGACAAGGCTACATAACTAGCTCTCCTTTCAAAGATGTTTATCTGCACAAAAATCCTGATAATCGAGCCGTTGTCTGATGAAATCAAATACATATAAGATAATGACAATAGCTGTGCTGTGATTTCGGCTAAACTTGCATGTAAAATTAGAGAAGCAACATATGCGCTTTAACTGAAAACGCTGCTCCTCTCCACCGCTCGCTGAACAGAGCAGACACAGAGAGAGAGAGGTGTGTGTGTGCGCGCTGGGACAGCAAGACCTCGCACTTGAGCGGCAGTACCAGCAAGTCTCAGAAACTAAATAAGGTTTGGGCAAACCCTAAAGATTTGTCGCTAGGTGCTTTTTTTGAAGAGGGGGGAAAAACAGTTGCTAAAGGGGTCTGCAAAGTCGCTAAGTTGGCAACATTGTGCATCTCCATTTCTGCAACTACGGGCTAGGTCATGGGTCAAACAGAAAATGCGCGCTGCATTAATCGCGCGTTAATAAAATTAGAGCCGTTAAAATGAATTTGTGTTAACACGTTAACGCGTTAACTTCGACAGCACTAGTTTATGTATATATATTCTTTTTATGTACTGTATTCTATATACAGTACAAGTCAAAAGTTTCGACACACAAATGGGAAGTGTGTCCAAACTTTTGACTGGTACTGAACTATAATAAACACATAAAGAATATAAACCGATATATCGGACTTTTTTACTCCCTAATAGAGCCATGCATTTCAGCCCAGGCCCAACGGGCCCTGACTTTTTTACGCCTCTAGGGCTGGGTTTCAGGCCAATTTTCAAGTCATAGTTAAGACGTGGGCTGGGCCTCGGGCCTGTTTTAGGCTTCTCATTTTTATATTTTAGACATGCATCAATTAGTGATGAAAAAAATTGCCGCGCTGGTGGAAACAACACAAGACCGTGCTACTGCGACTGCCAAAGTGACTCAACAGTATGTCTCCAGCAGCAGCGAGCCATCAGCGCAGCTGAAAAGTTCTGCGTTCAAATGCACGCAATAGGCTAAAGCTAGCCGCAAAGCCCTAGCAAAAGTAATTACCATGAATGTGTCCAGGGGAAATGGTATGGAGATATTTGTATTATTTACTAATAAACTAGTGTTTTCTGAGTCCGTTTTACAAGGATGAAGTTGCCGATCCTGACTCGCCGTCTCCTCATTAGATGCGCCTTTAGAGAAATGCATCTTTATGGATTGATTATAATGAAAGTGTTTTTATTTTCAATTTGTTTTATTTCGTTAAGTAGTAATTTAAAGCTTTCTATAGATATATTTATCATGTCTGTGAGGCATGTATTCGCTGAGTTTCGGTTCATTATTGTGAAGCGCTCCTGTTCAAGACGAGATGGCAGAAAGTGCATCATGTTTGTTGTCATTATTTTATAAAAGCACAACATTTTGTTGATATTGTAAGTGCACACAAATAAAAGTAGACCATTTACAGTTCCGAGTGATGTATTACTCTTACTTTTATGAGCAAAAATGATGGCGTATCCACTGAAAAAAATGCAAGTGATCACGCTGGCGTCTCCATGTCCTGCAAAACGCGCTTTAGCTTCCACTCTCCGCACAAACTACTGGATACAGCGCACATTTATCTAGGTTTAACGTTTAAACATTTTAATATGCTTGAACGGTTTTTTATCTATAGATTTTATTTTAGGCAAGTCATGATGATTTGAGAAGGCTAACTTGATCAAACATATGATCAGCTTTCTGTATGCCACTGGCCGCTTGGTCGTTACTTTAAAAAACAAAAACTTATAACGAACAAAAAAAGCTCCAAACGTTTTTCTAATGTATCTTAATAAAAAAAAAAAAAAAAGAAACGAAATATAATCACTTTGCCATTACATACAAAACCGAACTATTTTAATAGCTGAAACAGTAGTATAAGCTGTTTTGAGAGAAGAAAAGGGGAAAAGACGGACTCGGGTCGGACTCATTCCGGTAATTCTGATTAGCTGTTGGACACGGGCTGTGCTAGTGCCTGAGCGTCTCGGGCCAGGGCCAGGGCTGGGCTAGGGCCTGAATTTGAGGCCCGTGCAGGGCTCTACTCCCAAATATTGGTATTGGCATCGGCCCCAAAAAAACCCATATCGGTTGGGCTCTATCTAAAATTGCTTGAAACTGTCAGTCCAAATGAAAAAAAAAAATACTATAGCAATTTATTGTAAGTACTATAGTGTTTTTGTACCATACAATAGTAAAGTACTTGAATTAATTTGTTGTGGTAATTCTATAGTTTCTGTGGTAATATAACAATTATAGTAATATAAACAAATGACTATCCAATACTGTACTAAGTTTTCTACAACTATAGGGTATATTATACTACAATACACTACAATACAGTTTACTGTAGTAAAAACTAAATTATACTACAATATTTATTACAGTTTATCAGTTTGCTATAGTTAATACTACAGTATGCTGTAGCATTCATTAACAAAGTGTTGTAAATACTATAATATATACAGTATAATACACTTTACTATAGTGGTTCAAAAACACTATAGTATTTACTATAAATTACTATAGTATTTTTTCATGTGGGTTATTAAAGCTTTGTAAGCCTAATGCACCACAAACAGTCAATAAAGTTTAAAAAAGAATAAACAGCAACCTCCTTGTTCCTCGTGTTTTATTTTCCAGGTTTCTGGTTCACTGGTGTTCTCCTCACTCTCCTCATTAACAAACACAAGGATTGGATGGAGAAAGGTATTTGGAGAATAATGGAATTATGTCATATAAGAATTTCTGTGCTAAATATTTAAGCTGCAATCGGGCTAAATTTGAATCTGTTATTAAAGCTATCCCTAACTCTATTATTTGTCTGACCAAAGAAACACTATTCTAACCCTATGACCTTGTGTTTCCTTCCATTGTTAATTGAAGGCTGTGAATTCAGAGAAAGTCAACTTTCAAACAAGAGTATTAGAAATGTTTAATAACATTTCGTATCCTATCGTAGTTAACAGAAATTCAATTTCATTTCCAAAAAGGTACCATTCATATTCTTAAAACTAAATGCACAAAATTTCCTTTAACTTCCAAAGTTAAAGAAATTCATTTTAAAATTTTAAATGGGATATATCCATCCAGTGAGTACGTAAGACTTAGATTTGGATTTGACTCTAATAAATGTATATGACATTGAAACCACGCATCATCTGTTTTTTCGTTGTATGTATATGGATGCTTTATGGTCTGATATTCATGACTGGCTTTACTCTAAGGTACGTTACCTTGACATCTTCACCCTAAAGGACATTATCTATGGACTTGTAATGAACAATAGCAAAGATGATTTTCTGGTCAATAGCATCCTTATGTTGGAAAAATTTTACATACACAAATCTAAGTACTTAAAAGTTAAATCAGCCTTTTATGCATTTCATAATGAGTTTATTTTGTATACAAAAGCCTTTAAATTGATGAAAAAGAAAAATGCAATTTATCTATTATTACAGAATATGATTTACAAAAAAAACATAGTCCTCCTTTAATGATTTATGTATTTCTTTTTTTTTTCTTCACTTTCTCTGTTCTCTCTCTTTCTGTTGTATTGTTTGCACCTGTTCTGTCTACTGTAAGGTGAAGATGTTTTGATATTGCCAAGTTGTTTGTACATTAATAGCTAATTGTTCAATAAAAAAATAAAAAAAAGGGTGACCATACGTGCCATTTTTCCCGGATGCATCCTGGCCAGGATTTCTATATTGCCTAAAATATCTAGGATTTGACTTTGTTTGCGTGTGCAGACCGATCGGTGTATGACCTTATGTTTTCGAAACACTCTCGATGTACTTTGAATCAAAGCAAAATCCTGGCCAGGACGCGTCTGGGAAAAAATGGCACGTATGGTCACCCTAACGTTGCTGCATGTAAATATGGAAATTAAGATCAATGAAAACATGTGACAATGATAAGATGTAGCCTATTTTAAAATAATAATAATAATAAATAAAATAAAAATAAAAAAACATAGGATGTGTTGGCCTATTTGTCATATTCAAAAAGTCAACTTTCTGAATTCGAAAGGACAAATACACACAATATCCTATGTGAAAATATCCTTGTGAACACAGTCGGTTATGTCTTAAATCACAGATATTTAGACTGGACACAAGGATGTTTTTCATGCTAAATCTGTTCAATATGTTGGATTTAGTTTTATTTTATTTTATTTTAGTAGTATTTAATTAGGCTACATCTTTATCACGTGTTTCCATAGATGTTAATTTCCATATTTACATGTTGCAAGGTTGTGTGATTTTTCAATTAAATATTTGAATAAATTCACTCGTTTTTCTCGTTTCATCCTCAATCACGAACTGAGGCTGATCAAATATCATGCGAATCTATCCCCCGGTTTCACAGAAGGCATAGTCACAGACTAAAATGTAAGTCTGAGCTGTTTCATCTGAAAGAAACTTCCTATGATTGATCTTAAAATATATCAATGCCTTTCTTTTGTCTCAAGATGGACACCAGTAATGTTTTTTCTAAGGTACATTCATAAAAAATACTTAAATGTCCTAATTGAACTATGGTCTAATCCTGGCTTAGTCTTAAGCCCTGTCAGTGAAACCAGGCAATTGTAAGTTCTTTTAATTTATTTGTGCAGATCGGCTTTTTTAAAGGAAAAATAAACAGCGCACCTTATATACCCACAAAGTAATTTTTCCGTATTATTTTCCTCCTCTCGCCACACTCCAGTCCAGCGGGTGGCGCTAAAATACATACTTTTGTTTGCCAAACACCATAAAACCTCAGAGGAAGAAGTTCAGTTTCACCGCCTTCTCTGTTGTACTGTCTTGATGCTGGCTTAATACAAACTGTTAGAAATGTAGTTTCTGTAAGTAGAAAAATACAGTTTTTGAATCAGGTCAGTAAATACCTGTAATATTCTCGTCCTCACAGTCGTGACTAAGTTTAGAAGCAAGCAGGAATATCTGGAGGAGTATCATCTGAACTGAGAGCTGCTGCTCTGAAGATGGTGTTTGTTAAAGAGGAGGACATGCGTGAACCAGAAACATGGAGAATAAACCACGAGGAACCAGAAACCTGGGGAATAAACCACGAGGAACCAGAAACCTGGAGAATAAAACACGAGGAACAAGAATCTTTGAGAATAAACCACGAGGAACCAGAAACCTGGGGAATAAAACACGAGGAACAAGAAACCTGGGGAATAAAACAGGAGGAACAAGAAACCTGGGGAATAAAACAGGAGGAACCAGAAACCTGGGGAATAAAACAGGAGGAACAAGAATCTTTGAGAATAAACCACGAGGAACCAGAAACCTGGGGAATAAAACACGAGGAACCAGAAACCTGGGGAATAAAACACGAGGAACAAGGAGGTTGGTGTTTATTCTTCATTCCTATGTAATGACTGTTTGTGCTACATTAGTCTTATGAAACTTTAACCCTCTGGGGTCTGAGGGGTTTTGGGGCCCTGGAGAAGTTTTGACATGACCTGACATTTGTGTTTTTTCAGTATCTTAAAAAAACAAAACATTAAAGTTTGATTATACTGTATTCAGCACAAACTGTGCTTCAGTAATATGTGAGCAGCATGAATGTAGCCTACATGTTTATGTTTTTGAGTAAAATTTTGAGTTTGCAGTGAAAAACCAAACAGTTGCTGGTCTCGTGACTTCCATAGTATTTTTTTTTTCTGCTCTCAAATGTGGGCCAGCTACTGTTTGGTTATCATTTATTAGGATTTAAAAAAATGAGTGGGTGGATTTTTACCATTACAGGCTGGTTGTTTTCATACACTACAGCCACACAACTGTGTTCAAACACCTTGTAAAAGTGATTTTTGCATAATAGGTCCCCTTTAATTAATTTATTTTATTTTATTTTTATTTATTTATTTTTTGTCTGGAGCCCTGTGTTTAAACTTAATAAATATGAACAATGTATCACTCAATGCATTTGCATTACAGATTTAAGTTACTCAAGCACGTGGCAACACGTTTAAACACAGCATATAGCCTACTTTTCTTATGTTAAAAGTGGGTTATCACAAATATTTTAAATTAAAACTTACCACTGACAGAAACAGTTGGCTCTTATGCCTTTTCTTTTCAATTTAAATCTTTGTTACAAGCGTTAACACAAGCATTGGCTAGAGTGGCTGCGTCGTAACACACCACAGATGCGTGCAGTGTAAAAAGCGGTAACAGATGCATGATGACGGCGCATGAAATCAGACCGGCACCGTCTGCGTTAAAAGCTAGCGTATGGAAGCACTTTGGCTTCTATGAAGTTGAAGGGGGAAAGACCCTGGACAGGAGTCACACTATATGCAAGTTGTTTCAAGCCAAACTAAAATATTTTGGAAACACAACAAATATGAGAAACCATATTACAGAATATACTTAAGTCTGTATTAATTTACTGCAAGTATGCTGCTACAGGCACATGTTTCATTTCCCGTTGGTTCTTTGTAAGCTTGTTGTTGACTTGCCAAATCACTTCCATTTGTTTTATTAAAAGATCTTGGAAGTAAATTCATTATGGGTCATTCCAGATACTTTGATATTCAGACAGTGAGAAAAAAGAAAATCTGTTTTAAAACAAAAGATTCATCGATAATTGTTTTTTCATTGCATTGCAGCCCTCTGAATCATAATCAAATTGAATCGTGAGGTGCCTAGAGATTCCCACCCCTAGCTCTCAGTCATGATGCTTCTACCGGCTGTTTATTGCTGTAGGTATGCAAAGCAAAGGTATGCAAACTACTTCTGGAGACGGGGCGGGATCATGCAGCTCATTTGCATTTAAAATGATAAACACCAAAACAGCTCTTTTTTAGACATGCTTCAAAAATGACATTTATCAGATGTTATAATAAATTATCTGTGGGGTATTTTGAGCTGAAACTTCACAGACATATTCTGGGGACACCCAAGACCAATATTACATCTTGTATAAAGGGGCCTAATAAGTGCCCTTTAAAATTTTTGAATTTTAGACTTTAAAACAATTGATTCCAGGTACACGTCACCATAGGGAAAAATTCCCGCCTATTTGTGAAGCTCTCTGCCCTATTAGCATAAACACAGCCCTGAGTGAGAAGTAGCAGTCTGCCATTACTGGAGATATCCAATGTCAACGCCAAAGAGGCATTACAAGTGTTGCGTTTTGGGAAGCTCCAATGAACATAGGAGCTCCATAGACTCCCTCCATCTGAGCCGCTAAGGACACTGTGGTTAAGTTTCATTTTTGAAGGAAATGTACCAGAAAAAAAAATTGATAAAGTCATGCCAATCATTTTACGCTGAACTGCCTCACAAATGAGAGTCAGTTCAATGCTGGATTTTCACAAAGTCTGATTCCAAAAGAGGGATTATTGTTGCCAGTGACGGGTGTGCCAGTGGAAGCATTAGCTTTTGAAACTCCTCTTCTGAAAAGGGGGCCGGGAGCACCAGCTCATTTGCAATGTAAAGGGAAATACACAAAAACGGTGTGTTTTGGCTCATACCCTAAAAGTGGCAACTTAAACAAGCTATAAAAATGATCTGTGGGGTATTTTAGGCTTAAACTTCACATACACACTCTGGGGGCATCAGAGACTTGTTTTACATCTTGTAGAAAGTGGCATAATAGTTCACCTTTAAGGAGCCATTGGCTCCTATAAGAAATAAAATTAGGTGCCAAATATTTTTTTAGGTCCGTGTACGTTGCATTCATTCGTTAATTGAAAACGGAAAAATGAGAAAACGGCACCATTTTCATTTAAAAAAAAAAAAAAAAAAAAAAAAAAGAAAGAAATCGCCTTGATTTTTCGTTTTTACATTCAGGGGTAGAAAATGGATAAACAGTTTGAATGTTCGATTTCCACATGTGGGTGGAAATTAAACGCTCCTTTCCACTGATTGGTCAAGCAAGGATCAAATGGTGCCGTCATCATGTCGTCTTCAGTTTTGTGCAACAGTGGAGTGCTTCAGTTTGTTTTCTATTCTATTTTATTCTATTAGTTTAAATGCTTTAGTTTGTTTTGATATTATATTATGTTAAAAAAGACTATATTATAAAACTAATAAATAATTGATCTTGTTTTTTTTAAAGGAATCTCTTATGCTCATCAAGGCTGTATTTATTTTAAAAATACAGGGGAAAAAAAGTGATATTGTGAAATATTATTGCAATTTATAATATTGGTTATTTTAATACCTATACTTTAAAATAGGCTATCATTTATTCCTGTAAAGCAAAGCTGAATTTTCAGCATCATTACTCTAGTCTTCAGTGTCACATGATCCTTCAGAAATCATTCCAATATGCTTTGATTACTTTGATTAATAAAAAGTTAGAAAGAACAGCATTTATTCAAAATAGAAATCTTTTCTAACAATATAAATCGTTACTATCAATTTTATCCATTTAACACATCCTTGCTGAATAAAAGTATTAATTTCTTTAAAAAAGAAAGAAAAAAATTTACTGACCCCAAACTTTTGAATAGTAGTGTATATTGTAACAAAATTTCTATTTTGAAATATTGTTCTTTTTAACTTTTTATTTATCAAAAATATCACAGGTCCCAAAAATATTAGGCAATACAACTGTTTCTAACACTGATTATAAATCAGCATATTAGAATGGTTTCTAAAGGGTCATGTGACACTGAAGACAGGAGTAATGATGCTGAAAATTCAGCTTTGCTTCACAGGAATAAATTAAATTTTAAAATATATAAATCGAAAATCTTTATTTTAAATTGCAATAATATTTCACAATATTATTTTATGAAATAATATTCTGTATTTTCTATCAAATAGATACAGCCTTGATGAGCATATAAACTTCTTAAAAAACTACTTTACTGATCCCAAACTTTTGAACGGCATTATATTATACTGTTAAAAAAAAAAAAAAAAAAACCTGTTCTCAGGCAACCTAAAATGTACATCATTTAGTTATATCAAGGGTCAAATCAAATATAAATAGCACATTAAAGTTAAAAGTTACACACTTTTTTGTGTGTGCGCTGTACAGGGTATAAAGAATGTTTTTGCTCAGGTGGCCGAAATGTCCGCCCAATAGAGAAAAGTTTTGCTCAGCAAGAAAAAAAATTAGAAGGAACATTGGCCATAACTATGTCAGCATCACTTGGCCACTGAGTGTAGTTTGGGTTCCTCCTCAATGCATCCTATAAATGTTGTCACAAGTCATGCACACGTCCAGTCTGTTTTTCTTCATCACCATAGGAAAAAAAATAAATACTATGGAAGTCAGTGGTGCTCATCAACTGTTCAGATCCCAACATTTTTCAAAATATCTTCTTTTGTGATCAGCAGAAGAAAGAAACTCATACAGGTTTGGAACAAGTGGGGAGTGAGTAAATGATGATAGAATTTTCATTCTGAAAGTGAACTACTTCTTATTAAAAGTAAATTTTGCATGCTTCCCATCTCAAGCTCAGTGTTTTACTGTAAATTGTGTATTACCAAGAAAGAAACATAATATTATTAGTAACTGCACTTATTAATGCAAAACAGTAGTAGTTTTATAATTACATTATCTTTATTTTTGATACACCACACACCAGCCCCCCAGTGCTACCAAACCTGCTTCTGGTGGCACCATCCATACAACTTAGTGGCGCTGCTCTTAAATGTTAGTCTGGAGCCCTGCACTGTTACATCATGGCTCACAATTCTCAGCTTTTAACAAGTTACTGGAAATTTAACCATTTTTACTTTTATTTCAGGGTTGATTGAAGAAAAAAAGGATGAAGAATCAAGTGACGTTGAGGAGAAAAAAAATGTCAAAACCAGAGAAAAAACTTTGAGTTGCTCTCAAACCAAACAGAAAGATTTAAAGAAAAGAAGAGCCAAGAAATCTTTCACATGCACTCAGTGTGGAAAGAGTTTGACAAGCAAAACAAGTCTTGAGCGTCACATGAGAGTTCATACTGGAGAGAAGCCATTCACTTGTGATCAGTGCGGGAAGAGTTTCACACAATCAGCAAACCTTAAGGTACACATGAACATCCACACTGGAGAGAAGCAGCACGCATGTGATCAATGTGGTAAAATGTTTTTATGGGCTTCAGGTCTGAAGGAACACTTGAAAGTTCATACAAAGGAGAAGCCACATTCATGTAAATTGTGTGGTAACAGTTTTGTGCATCTACAAAATTTGAAAATAGGTCAGAAAATACATACTGCTGTGGGAGAGTACGTGTGCTCTCAGTGTGAAAAGACTTTTACTTCAGGAACCTGTTTAAAACCGCATGAAAGGATGCAAACTGGAGAGAAACCTTATAAGTGTTCACGCTGTGACAAGAGATTCATTAAGTCAGGAGACCTTAAAATACACGAGAGGATCCACACTGGAGAGAAACCTTATAAGTGTTCACACTGTGACAAGAGATTCATTAAGTCAGGAGACCTGAAAATACATGAGAGGATCCACACTGGAGAGAAACCTTATAAGTGTTCACACTGCAACAAGAGATTCAGTCAGTCAGTACATCTGAAAACACACGAGAGGATCCACACAGGAGAGAAACCTTATAAATGTTCACATTGTGACAAGAGATTCAGTAAGTCAGGAGACCTTAAAATACATGAGAGGATCCATACAGGTGAGAAACCTTATAAGTGTTCACATTGTGACAAGAGATTCAATAAATCAGGAGATCTGAAAACACATGAGATGATCCACACTGGAGAGAAACCTTTTAAGTGTTCACACTGTGACAAGAGATTCATTAATTCATCACATCTGAAAAAACACGAGAGGATTCACACTGGAGAGAAACCGTATCACTGCACTGCATGTGGGAAGCGTTTCATTCAATCATCTGATATACACAGTCATACAAAAAAACAATCACAGTAAGGCTCCGTACACAGAGATGAATTTAGCTGTATACTAGGGCTGTCAGTCGATTAAAATCTAATTAATTAATTAATCTAATTAATTACATGACGTGTTGATTGATTTAATTAATCACAAAATAACTGACAATACCAACAAAAGATTATTTAAAGCTATTTTTGTGTTAAGTGAGAAAGTATCAAGTAGACATTACAAATTGTAGCTTTACAAAGAAATATTTAATTGATTCAACATGAAATTTATTACACAAACATGTAAGCTAACGGCCTAACAAACTATGGAATATAAAGAAGATCATTTGAGAAACATCTCAGTATTTTTTGTTCATACAATGAAAACAGCTTTATACCAATGGTCTTCAAAATACCTTGTTCCACAAAATACCAATGTTCCACAAAAGAAAGATTTGAAACAATATGAGGGTGAGTAAATGATGACAGAATTGTAATTTTTGGAGTGAACTATCCCTTTAAAGTTTTTTTTTATCGTTAATTTTTTATAAAATGATACTCTAATTAAGAAACTAAATCTGCCAGCAGACGGCCGTAAATGTCTTCATTAGAACAGCTGATTTTTTTCAGGCATGAATTAAATGCCTCTCTTTATGAATGGGCCTTTGAATCATTGATTCATACGATTCATTCAAAACGCAGATTTATTCAGAAACTAAACATGGCTGTGTTGCTCAGAGACGTGCAACAATTCTGCTGTGGCTTTAAAGGTAATGGCCCGGTTTCACAGACAGGGCTTAGACTAAGCCAGGATTAGGCCATAGTTCAATTAGGACATTTAAGTAATTTTTATTAACATGCCTTAGAAAAAAAAACATTACTGGTGTGCATCTTGAGACAAAACAAAGGCACTGATATGTTTTAAGATCAGTCAGTGCAAGTTTCTTTCACTTGAAAGAGCTCAGAATTATATTTAATCTGGGACTAGGCTTAAGCCTTGTCTGTGAAACCAGGGGAATATGTTCTCTGCAAAACTGAGCAAAAACACACAATCAGGGGTGCAAACTTGTCACCTTTCGGCGAAATTCGCCGTTTTCACCTTGAAATAGGTCATTCACGTGAATCGTAACACAATATCAACTTCTTATTTACTTAACTGTTGTATAAAATCACTTTTAAACTTGTAATATTCGCAATAAAATCAGCACTCGTGTAATATTGCTATCCCTGCTCGTGTGATATTGTATGATATAAATGAGATAAAAACTCATACAGGGGCAATTTTTTTGGCAGCGGCTATTTGCACTAAGTGTAAATAGCAATTAGATGCTATTTACACTAAGTGCAAATAGGAATGGATTCTATTTACACTGAAAATAGCACCATTTTTTAGGGATATGCTATTTACACTGTTCAAATAGCTATTCTATTTACGCAGTTAAAATAGCAGGATTTTCTGACATTTATACTACTTATTGCAAATAGTGCCAATTATCTGCACCTCAGTATTGTAGTACATTATAAAACATATACAATAATAATTTGAGTGTAAGTTTTAATTTTAATTCAAATTATTAAATGGATGCCACCTTATTGGGACAATAAAGCCCTCCCTACACCTACCTTAACCCTACCCGATACTTTATTTTCAACTTTTTGATTATTTCTTTCATTGTTATTGAAAATAAATGCTTTTCTGATGTGATTTGAGATTTGAAAAGGGAGAAAAAAAGTTTGCCAAAACGCGGATTCGAACCTAGGTCGATCGTGTCAAAATGAGTACAACACACGTTTTACCATCTGCGCCATAAGAGCTGACAATTATTGGCCATCTTTTGTAATCTTGACTAGTCCAATCACACATTGGTGGGCAGAGTTAGTGTAAATAGCCTCTGCCAACAAGGCGGGCTATTTGCACTTAGTGCCCCCACCCCCACCCAGTGTCTTGAATTTTAGGGCATAACTGCATTTATGGAGTTGTTTCCCTGCATCATATTTGTCAACAGTCAACTGTGTGAAATGTAAGATGACGTACAGGTCTGGGGGCGGGGTCAGTGCGTTACCTGCAATAAAATATTTTAATTGAGTTATTTCTTCATAACTAATTCTAGTTAAACTGACAGCCCTACTGTATATCTAAATATTTTGCATCATATCAGCGATTCGTCCAGACAGATCCGGCGTTTTGGGAGCCTGAAACCACTATTTTTTGAAACCGGGTCCTAGAGTGGATAAATCTGAAAACAACACCTTTGCGTTTTCGTGTGTACAGTCAATCCGTATATTTTGTGAAATGATGAAGTCATCACCCCACGTCTCTACCCTAGTCATACACCACTACATTTACATAACAGCAACAACAACAATGGTGGACTACATGCTTGTGTTCGTGCTGCAGAAGCTACTGAGCCTATTAGCTTTACTAACTTTACTAGCTTTTCTTCTTGTTGTGTTGGGTTTGTATACAGCGCACAAGGCTCCAAGTCATCTTCTCTGTTTTTAGTGTATCTCTGTGGCAGAATTACAGCATCACATACTGGTCTGACATATATACTACATAATTTTGAGTCAGTTTCAATAGTTTCGTGTGTATGCAGATATTTCTTGAGACGATGCCTTGTTTACAGGAGAATGAGGGGGGATAAAAGTTCAGACAGGGAAAGCTCGGGCTTCATGCGGATGAGCCCCAAGTAGATCATCTTCAGGTCCAGCACTTTCAGATCTGATGCTGCCTCCTTACCAAATGTGAAACAATAATGCATCAAGCAATAAAATATCATCTGGATAAATCTGTTCTAACCAGACATTACAAGTGACATAAAGAAACATTATCTGAAGTTTTTACAGTCAATAAAGTTCATCTTCATCTTCAAAACCAGCAGATTCAACTGTGAGATTCAGACCAACTCAAACATGGAGTTGCTCTCCAAAGAACAACGTCAAAAAGTGTTATCCTTCTATGCCATTTTGCTTCATGATATAAATGATATCATTGTGTTTTCTTATGAGTTTCATATTATGTTCAATTGTCTTATAATGCATATGTGTCACTTGTAGTTTGCTTACTCTTTCATGAAGGAAAGTAGATGCTTTTTACAAACTGTTCTTGTTCAGGACACTGTTTCTTATTGTTCAACACTTTTAAGAGAGACTGAGATTTAATTTTAATTTGTTCTTCATTGTTGTTTTTAAAATGACTGGGTTATTCTTCCATTTAAGATGTATTTAGGAAATGCAGATGCAAGATATACTGCCATGTAGCTTTGCAACTCTTTCTTCTGTGCTTCTCTTGTAAATAAGGATGAATAGCTGAACCCGGTATTAAATGAGCCCTGGGGCTAAATTAAGAAAGACTGTAGTATTGATAAGCTCTGATGTTAACTGTTCTGCTTTTGGTGCTGGGGAAATTAAGGAAATACTCTTACAGTTTATTACTGCTACATAAATATTGTCAAGCTAACTGTATCTTGACAACTGTTTCTACATACGATTATATCAAGACATTTGTCACTGATGTTTTTTCTTTATTTTGCAATCCAGAAACGAGATCTCTCTGTTACTTTAGGGCTGTGCGATTAATCTAATTTTATTTTCGATTGAGTTTGATTTTCGAGGATTATGAAAACACGCTGCGTGTGTGTGTTAAGTCCACATGAATGTAGTAAAACATTATAATAAGTTTGCACCACTGATCTATAATAGAGAACTGGATTACTCATGATGTTATAGAAGTGAAGCCATTGCTCCGCCATATTGCTATTCCCTAGTGCTCCCATATATTCTATTGAATTAAGAGTAAATCGTACAATTTTATTGAGAAAACATCACCTTATGAGTCATTGTTTTTATATCTGAAGTATTCCTGTACATTCTTACAACACAAACGTGCTGCATGTAAAAGGTTACTTGTTTAATGTTGGGAATTTCCCCTGCCCTGCCTATTAAAAAATAAGTATCATATTCATAACAGTAGCGAAGATCAGATGAACATGATGAACATCTGTTGGACAAGATCCTCAACAAATGTATTATAAATGACAAAGTGCTTTTTCTGAAATCTGAATAAAATGTTATGCTTTCTTTGTGCATATACCTTAATTCACCATGTACAATTATTCACTTCAAGTAATTATGTTGTTGTTATATTGTTTTTATTTGTAACTGCAAATGTTTCAACAATGATTTCATTAACAGCATGCATTTTGAAGCAGTTGATTTAAATGTTGGTTAAATTAATAAATATATACATAACATTTTACTCCTGTGGAAACTGTAATGCTAGAATTGCACATCTGAAATAGATGTTGTTCAATCAGGACAAAAAGAAATACACACATCATAACACCATTCAGAGAAATAAAGCTGACAACATATGGTACAGACTTAAGCCCTATTCGGACGGTAATTGTTTCTCAGGGGGACGTAAGTGATTTTCACCATTTACAGGGGGTAGTTGGTGATTTTAATGCAGTCCGAATCCAGGATGTCGGTGTTTTTCTCTCACCACCCCGTAAAAATCTCCGGCCAAATTACCTACTGTTTTTTTGAAAAACACCAAGGTCGTGTGTTAATTTAATTGCCATCCGAATCCACATCTATGAGTTTACGAGAAGAAATTGATTCAAAATTCAGTGTATAAACCCTTTTTGAGCACTCCCGAACACCGTAAGGTTGTATGTCGGTGTACTTTGCATACATATTTATTTCTGAAATGCTGGAAAGTATTTAAAAGAACAATACTTCATAACTGCTCCACCACAGCGAGTGAGAGCAGAAAGAGAAGAAAAGCACCTACAAATTCGAAATGGGTCTTTATTATGGCAGCAGCAGGTATGCTTCTATTGGCTTCTATTGTAATATTTATTGTATGTTCAAATCAATTTCTGATACTAATACCAGATATATTTCCATGTTTAATATTTCCTGTATAACTACGCAAATAAAGAAATATATTTTGTGTTGGATCAGTTACCTGTGTTGTCAGTGTGCAGCAGACACACCAACCTAAACGATTTCAATATATGGCTTATCCTGCCCGAAAAGACCATAAACATTGCAGATAACATCTGAAGTAAACATTAATTTACAGCAGCGGCTATTTACATTGAGTAAATAGCAATTAGATGCTATTTACACTAAGTGAAAATAGCATATTTTCTTAGCGACAGATGCTATTTACACTAAGTGCAAATAGCAATAGATGCTAAGTGAAAATAGTAGTATTTTTTAGTGATATGCTATTTACACTAAGTGAAAATAGCAGGATTTTTTAGTGATATTCTGTTTACACAAGTGCAAATAGCTACAGATTATATTTCACACTGTTAAAATAGCAGGATTTTCTGCTATTTATACTACTTATTGCAAATAGTGCACCTCAGTATTGTAGTAGTATATTATAAAACAGTATGCAATAATAAGTTATTGAGAGTAAATTTTAATTTGAATTATTACATGGATGCCACCTTATTGGGACAATAGAGCCCTCCCTACACCCTAACTCTACCTGATACTTTCAGCTTTTTGATTATTTCCTCCATTTTTATTGAAAATATATGCTTTTCTGATGTGATGTGATGTGATGTGAAATTTCAAAAAAAGGGAGAAAAAGTTCAACAAAAGGCAGATTCGAATTTGGATTCGGATTCGATTCGGTAGTTTGCATCAAAAGGACTCCGACACACGTTTTACCATCATCACCACTGTAGCTGACGACTGATGACTGTCTTTTGTAATGTTGACTAGCCCAATCACACGATGGTGGCCAGAGTTAGTGTAAATAGCCTCTGCCAACAAGGCAGGCTATTTGCACTTAGTGTAAATAGACACTCCGTTAATTTACAAACACATATCCTAAAAACTAGTCCTGTGTGACTGATATGCTTCAAATCGGGTGATTCGGTCAGTGTTTTGCCTGTCAGTCAGTGATGCTCTCAGCTGGTAGGGAATAGTAAGATGGCTGATCGAACACTTCACCATTTGATGACATTTTAGAGCGCAATGAGCGATCCAGTCATTATATAGATCAGCAGTTTACACCAAGCACCATAACATGATAGATATGCAGAGGCTGCACTGTAACTACTTAATTATTAGGAGTTTGTAGTTTTAAAGGCAGGGTAGGTGATTTGGTTCAAAAACTTTTTTTTTTTTTGTTATGCTGGTTGAAATCTTTTCACATCTGGATAGCAATCACTAAGTTAAGTGGTCTAAATATACTTATATGTACATTGTTTGTGGAAGGCGAAGAACCATACAATTTTCGACCAATCAGTAGTGTTGTTTTTGGCGGCCTGTTTTAATTTTAGTTTTAGTCTAGTCTTTGTGTGAAGCTGTCATTTTAGTTTTTATTAGTTTTAGTCAC
>JAFVLL020002482.1:0-12041 GCA_021397915.2 Tor tambroides | reverse complement strand
ATATCTCTTAATAATGTAAGCCCACATCACAGCGCAGTTCCCAAGAGAAGCACCTTTATCTTTTAGCCAAGCTGAGTTAAGTGTTTCTTTTAATGCTTAGCTGTCCTCAAAGGGCCCTTTCCATGTGAGTCGGGTCTAGTCCACAGGGAGAGAGCCTGTTCTAGTTGAACATGACACCTCAGTACTGTTGAAAATGCTTAGAAAGGAGAAACACTGCTGGTTATCGGATCACACAAAGAATGCACAATGCAGGAGGATGTCCTTTTGCATATGCTAAGAAGCAAGCTTGGAAAGTTTCTCCCACGCTTCTTTTCGTATTTTTTTTCGCAGATCTTGCATTTTGCCTCATTCACTTAATAATGACTGAGTATTTGAAATATAAATTGAACTAGTATTTAAAATCTGTGTTAAAAATCATACCAGAATTGCAAAATGGAGATAATCTGTTAAACTACTTATTGAACTTATTTAATGATTATTGCTGGAAATCTGTTATCCTAATGGATGTTTAGTATATGGAATGTTATTTTAGTACAATTGATGGTATTTATTAATGTTTTGAAATTACTTTTATTCATATTATCAGCTGTTATATTAATTTTACTTTTAATATTTTTTTCTAAGTTTAACTTTTCATTTAATATTCATATTTATATTTTATTTTATTTCTGCTTGGTTTAAAAAAATGGTACAGTTTTAGTTGTAGTTTTACTTACCATTAACAACACTGAATCCATAATTGCTAGAATCTGTGAAATTAAGCAAATCAGGGTTTTAAACAGCTGGTAACAGGCTTGTAATAATCATAAACACCATAGAAAATGGGTAGAAAATAGAAAATGTCTCGTATAAAATTTATTTTGCCTACTGCATCATCTGTGAATCATGGTGAATATATTTTTTTCAGACCCTTTTGTTTTTACTTGATGGAAGGTGCCTTTAACATTTAAAATAGTCAGTTTGTGTGGTGTAGCTGATGTTTTTGTTTTTTTTCTTTTAAGGACAGTTTTTCATGCACCAGCGCAAACTGAAATAAAGCAAACACATGGATCAGACAGACAGACACTGAATGGCCACAATGCTTAATAATCACTGCAAAAAGCATGCTTTAGATTTTAGTGCACCCAAATAAAATGCTGCACATTCTGACACTTTTCACAATTAGTTCTTCATGACAGCAATAATCGTAGTCTCAGTTATTTTTTCAATTAATTGTTAAGCCCTATGTGACAGCAAGCTTTGATCCTTTGCTTCCTGTTCTTTTTCATAATGAACAATTACTAGAAAAAAGAAACCATTAGCTGTCCAAAAATGATTGCTTTGCTGAAAACAATGCACTCGGATGGTAATGCAGCTTCTTAAAATCTAAGTTTATACATTTTGTAATCCTGATCCTTCAGGGGTATTTTAAGGTAACTAGGAAGAAACTTTCTTCCATTTGGTGTATCACACTAAATTTCCACATTGTGCTGTATGGGAAATTATATAATAACACCACTTCAAATCTCATCTCAAATTTCTGCAAAAGAAAAATAAATCTCTTCCCTGCCCACAGCTGCCATCACTAGGGCCTATTAGGAAGGAAAAGGAAACGTCTGTATAAACTATAGTTTGACATCCTTGAAAAACTTGAAATGAAATATGCCTTGTTTATTGTGTCAGCACTGCAGCCAACTTCAGATTGAATTTCCATTTCAGACTTTCAGCTGTAATCCATTGTAGGCCATTCAAACAAGGCCATTTTCATTACGATAGCTAATCTTGCCAAAAATTGGTACCTATGTTGTTTAGCCTTTTGTTAGTAGGTTTCGTTCTTTTTCTGCCCCACAGTCCATATGATTTGCCCCAAATTCAAGAGATTGTAGCGATCACACCTCCGTCACAATATGATGGTAATTTAACAATTTGTTTGGCTTCCATTTTAGATCAAGTACATTTTCTTATATCCAAGTTGTAGCTTATAATTTCTGCGCAAGTAACATCACCAAGCAGAAATGCAACAACAATGACTGTTTTCAAACCAAGGAGGTCTATAATACCTATGTAAATTCAAAAATAGCTTTTTGATGTTTTTGTCCTTAAAATGAAAGTCAAAGTCACTCTCCCTTTGATTATAGTTGTCTCTTTATATTAAAATGTCATATGTGAAATTTTTTAACATCAAACCATTTATACACTTCAGTTTTGAAGAGACAACAGTTCAAGACAGTGAACCTGTTGCTAGGAGCTGATGAGATTATTCTTTTCCTCCATTGATCATGCAATGTTACATCTGCTTAACATCATATATATTGAAACCATCTCTCCACAGCCACTTTGAATAAATATAGACTCAGCATTAGTGCCGTAGACCTCCAAACATTTGAACTGAGTCTGACAGTAATTCATGCGCCTTATTCAATACTGATTGTATCAGCTCATGAACTATACCATGCTTCATTTTCCTGCTATTATTTTACCATCATGATCCGTTTATTGTGGTGCTCACAAGCCTATATAAAAGTGAAGAATTAGATGGATGTCACATTCAATAAATGATAAAGAAATGCCACATTGCCCCCTCGTTGACATTAAAATCCCGCTCATTAATGTCACCTCGCCCCCTTGCTCTCGTAAAATTGGCGCATGTTCCGAGGATCTGCAAAAATCGGTTGTTTCTGGAGGGAGAGTGGGGGGTTTGTTTGAATATCTCACTTGGTATCTCACACCTACTGCAGAACGGGAGGAGAGGAATAATCCACAAAGCTTGAAAACATTCACAAAATATCTCTTAACTTCCCAAAGGTTACGCTGTTCAGAAAAACTGTGTGTAAAAAAAACTTTACAATTTTCATAATGCCTCCTCGTTTCTGAATCTCTAATGGAGGTCATGTAGCCCTGGAACAAATTGAGATGAAGAATATGAGCTCTCCAGCTATTCTCTGTTGTTGATTTTTTTTTCCCTTTCCTCTCTCTCTCTTTCTCTTCCATTTTGTTACACCGATCCATCCTAATGAGAACTCTTCATGTTGTTTCATTAGGGTTGGAAAACTGTAGCTGTACCCTGAGTTCTGTCACAACCCTCCATTATTAGATGGCTGGACCCATCTGTGACCCATTATGGAGATTGTGCAGTTTTTTTTCTATACATAATGTGCCATATGTCTCAATAGCATAATCTTCATCCAGTTCATTTGTGGATGTTTTGAAGCTATATGAATTATTCTGCTGGGTGTCATAGATCAACAATAAGGATTTTTCTGCATGCATCCTATATTCTAGATTTTTATTTAGCTTTTTCACTGCATATTTTTATGTACACTATAAGGATTCTGTATTTTATTTTGTTTTATTATATTTTATTTTTGAAAGGATGGATTAAATTTGCATTTACATTGTTACAAAAAAAAATCTAATAAATTTTCTTTTGAATTTTCCATTCATCAAATTATGGTTTACACAAAAATATTAAGCGTATATTTATATTATTTATATATTATATTTATATTTATTTTGATATATTTTCAGATAAAAAAATTTAATATTTCACAACTTTTCTTTTATCAGATTTTTGTTAAAATAATTGAAGCCTTCTTTCAAAAACAAAAACAAAAACCCTAAACGTCTGAATGGTGCATATACATCATTTCAGATTTCTTTGACAATTTACAACAAATAATATATTATCTTTTTAATTTTGCAGTAATCACTGGCAATTACTATAATGGAAATGTCAACAGGTACACATTCATAAACATATTGCTGGGAAATAATGGCATATAGTGATTTTTAAAATAATTTTAGATCCATTCTGACTCAATTTTGACAAAACCTTGTTTATGTTAGCCAGCGAAATAACTTTCCTTTGGTGTCATATTTAAATCAGAGGAATTTGTCACAACAATATTTAATAAATCACTAAAAACCAAATGTTCGTAAGGCATAAAAATAATTAGAGAAAGGACATGGAGAAAAATGAATGGAAAGCAAAGAGATGGGTAACATATTGAAAAGGAAGAGTTGTGTTCCTGCGGAGGGAAGTTTGATCATTTCATTTTCTTGGAAGGGCACACACTACGTTATATCATTGTTTCAATAAACCGAGATCAGCCTTGACAAAGATAAAAACCGTTCGAGATACACTGTGATTAATTTTTATGGTACGATGATGAAAACTGTCCATCAAAACCACATTCATTTTCTCCTATTTGAACAGTTTCCTTTGTTGCTAGAACAGCCAAACTCAGAATAAGCAAGTGTGTGGGAGCGATGTCAGAAGTGGGGCCCAGCTGGTGTCATATCCTTCATGAACTATAAAAGGTAATTTGCACTGTCAGCCATCTCCAAGCTGCACATTTCCTCAACATTAACTGCACGATTAAAAACCCATTCTCCCTCTAATTCTGCAGTTAAGCACCTTCTTTTACTTTGTCTTTCCTTCCGCCTAAAAATCTACTAATCTGTCTGCTGACGTATATGTCCACTTTGGATAATTATTCTGACGGCTGCTTGGAATGTTTTAATTAAAGGAACGATTGCAGTGGGATAAGGAATGCTGATTGGAATCATTTACAGTTCAGAAGAAGGAAGAGTAAAGGTGCCGTGCAGGAAAATGCAGTTGTCTGCATTAGCCTATGGAAATTAGCGTTTTTATTACTTGTTAATTGTGTCAGCTAACTGATCAGTGCTGTTTCCACATCACTGTTAACTGTGTTGGAACTTGCACGTACAAAGGAAAAACATGCAGAAAAACACATATGGTGTGTCTCTAAAGCATCAGAACACCATAATGAGACTATTGTTCCACAATATGTACTTTAAAGTACAGTAACAGTGTTTACAGAATAAATTTCCTTAAAACATTTAAACCATTTCCTTCACTCAGAAATTGACATTTTAATTATTTACCTTCATATTGTTCCAAACTCACAGGTATGCTTATTTATTTATTTATTTATTTAGTTAGTTAGTTAAATACCACTACTCAAATAAAAATAAATCAGTATGGAACACTGCAAAAAATGCTTTTCTTACTTAGATTTGTTGTCTTGTTTCCAGGCAAAATATCTAAAAATTCTTAAATCAAGAAGGATTTTCTAGACAAGTGAAAACTATTGTCTTGTTTTCAGAAAAAATAGTCAAAATTAAGTGACTTTTTGCTTGAAACAAGCAAAATGATCTGCCAATGGGGTAAGAAAAATAATCTTGATTTCTGTTTGACATAAGATTATTTTTCTTACCCCATTTGCTTGTTTCAAGCAAAAACTCACTTAATTTTGACTATTTTTTCTGAAAACAAGACAATTAGTTTTACTTGTCTAGAAAATCCTTCTTGATTTAAGAATTTTTAGATAATTTGGCTGGAAATGTCGTGGCCCAAAGAGGTTGTTGTTTGTCTGGGTCTCAGTCAGTGCAGTCAGAGAAGCTCAAAACAGCAGAGTTTCAGGTGCCAAAGGAAGACTTTATTACACAGAGCAACAAAGCCGAGAAGACAGCCGCCGCATCCACTGCCTCTGGTTTCTGCTTGTTCAAACATCATATTTTATACACTTCTTATCTTTAACAATGTAGCAAAGTTGTGGCCTTCTATTTTTGTTTACCATGTCTGATTGGTCCACCACCATTATCTTGTAGCCCTCCTTGTTCATTATCTAATGGTGGAATATTGCTGAAGCTGCTCTTTTAAAATATAAGGCCTCCCATTGTTTGGAGGTGTCCTTGTTGTCTGCACCTGGCATGGAAATTTCCACCACTGCTCATGTAAACTCACAGTTCATGCTCAGATACTCAGTTTTAGACTAATTTAACACATTATTCAGTATATTGATTGCTTCCATGATTTACATTCTCTTGTTAGTATGACAATATCATTTCTATATTTTACTGCTAAATTACACAATAGAAACAAGACAAAAAATCTAAGTAAGAAAATCATTTTTTTTGCAATGAATACAATAACTGTCATGCAACACTTTCTATACAGCAAAAGATCACAGGGATCATGTCTGTCAACATTACATTACAAAATGTTGGATTTAACATTAACATTTTGAGTCAGTGGGTTGAAGGTCCAAATTGCAGTTTCAATGCAGCTTCAAAGGGCTCTACACGATCCCAGCCAAGGAATAAGAGTCTTATCTAGCGAAACGATCATTCATTTTCTAAAAAAAGAATAATTTATATATTTTTTGACCAAAAATGCTCGTCTTGCACTAGCTCGACTTCATGCATTACATAGTCACATTGGACGTTGGTGGAAGTACCGACCCAGTGTTTACAAAGCAAACGTGGGAAGAAAGTCAAACGCCCTTAACAAAAAAGGTATAACAACAATGTCGTGAAAATGAGGAGAAAATGAGATGGAGTTTTTCACCCTACCTTTTTGAACCGAAGTACACAGACAAAAACTAACCACGCGTGACCTTTCCGACGTGATTATGCAATGCGAGAAGACACGTAAGCACATCGCAGAGCTAGTGCTTTCAGGCCAGTAGTTGGCGATGTCACTTTGTAAAGACATGCTATGCTTTCTTATAGACTGAAAGCGTTTTTCACAATTTCACGTTTTGTTTACACAGAGACAATAACGGTACTCCTTTTAAAAACTCTGAAATATGTTTTTAAAAGTTTGTGTTTTCAGGCCTACAAACACCATTGTAATGTAAATGAATTCCCAAAGCGCATGAAAAGTTTTCTATTTTTAGTTGAAAAACTAAAGTGCCCCCCCTCTTGTCTGTCAAGTTCCAAAAAGGATAAAAAAGCACTATAAAAGTAGTTAATATTATTTTTTTGTATTATATTCCAAGCATGAGTAATGTTGGTATTTACTGAAAATGTTCCCCTTTGTCATAACTGCCAAATTAAATATAGCTGTAAGTCTGACGTCATTAACGTTTAGTAACACGTGAAAACCAATGATATTTGAAAAGACTCGAGTTGTAGTAACTACAGTACTTTCATGTATTTTATGTATTAGATGTTTTTAGTCCTTTTTGAACAGTTGGAAAAGAGCTGCGTGACAAATTCCTCCTTTTGTGTGCGATGGAGAAAAATAACAGCATGCAGGTTTAGAATGACACGAGGGTGAGTAAATAATGACTGAATTTTCATTTTTGGCTGAACTATCTCTTTAATCTGCATCAAGTGGAGAGATAAGAGAGCAGACCTGCACTTTAATTGCCTGATGTCTGAGTCAGTCTGGGTGTGAGGAGTCAAATTCCCTTCCTTTTGGGGAAAGAGCTGTTTGCGTTACGGACAGTCATTAACGACCTGACGGGAGAATTAAATATTCATGGAAATTGCTCTGCACCCTTATGTGCTTCCCTCTAGAAGACATTTCCAGAAACAAGCTAGCGCCCCGTTTAACAGAGCTGTTTTATAATGCATGTGTTTGGTGCAGTTGTAAAGAACAAGGTGAACAGCGCGAGCGAAATTTGCACTTTACCAGAAAGAGAAATATGAGCTCCTCACCAATGAAGGCAAAGCTGCCCGGCAGTCACTTGTTGCTGCAAGGTCTTGTGAAGATCAACCTATCATGTCCCGACTTCTCTTGCGTCTGATGTATTGTTTATGATGAACCTGACAGCATGCTCTGTGTTTTTCTCTCGCGCTCCCTCATTCATTTATGATGCCGGAGCTGGACTAGGTGAAGGGTTTGATATCATCAAAGGGTCTCATGACCATGACGGTGACCTTGAGTACGATCTGTATCGTATTTCTTTCCTCTCCCTCTACCATTCCCTTTCAAGCTTTTCCTCCTTCTCATTCGCCCCTTTCTCTCTTTTTCATTTATTTATATAACGCTACACGAAACAACAGAGGGGAAAGGCAGAAAAGAGAGAACGCGAAATGTTTTTCTCCTGACAAAAGCTCCCGAAGTACATCTGGATCAAACTGTTCAGGAGTTACGCTGTGAACTGAACATCACCTCTTCATTCTTTTAATATCCAGATGGTTTAATGTGTACTGTGTAGTCGAGATTTGAAGCGGTATTGATCCTGCGCAGACTCTAGAGCTGCTATCTTGGCCAGACTCTGGTCTATTCGACAGGAACGAATCATGGTGGTTATTTGGAAATGGCCACTGTAAGTGTTGCCTGGTGTTGGGGGCGGGGTTGTGCTGGGTAATAGCCGCAGGACCTGGCAGTTATCAGGTTAAAGCAACATGGTGACAAGCAGGCTGATGGTTTGCCCCTGAGAATGAAAAACTGATAACAGTAAGTAGACTGTACTAGGTGAAATGGAGGGCATGAGGGTAGATGGGCACACGGGAATGAAATTATGATAAAAAAGGTCAATTTTTTTATACTTGAATTACTTTTTGTTCCTTCCTGCTTTTTTAAAAACATGTTGTCACTAATCTGAGACATTCCGAAGGGGAAGAGACAAATCTCTTCAATAAAAATAAATGGGATTAATCAAAATACTCAATATATGTACCACTTTTCCATTTAAAAAAAGTAATTTTTCTTATAGTGTTTGTTTACTCTGATTCATAAATATGTGTTTAGCATTTGATCAAAAGAAGGTATATTTGTGAGAACGTTTTTGTCAGGTTTTATTGCTGTTTTGGAATGTACACTGAAAAAAAATACTGGTGGTGAAACAATTTTCACTCAAATTGCTAGTAAATTTCACAAATAATTACAAAGAACTGGCAAGTAACAGTAAATTTTATTAATTAATTAATTAATTTTTTAACAATGTAGTACTGAAAAGTAATCTTGATTAAAAGTTTTGGGGCTTCCAAGGACTGAGTCTGACCACAACAGTGATGGGGATTTATTCTTGGGATGACATGCTATTAATGCCAATGTAAACACGATAATATTGTGACCACAAACATACGTAATGATTTTTGAATGATCATGTGATGTTGAAGACCGGAATAATGGCTGCTGAAAATTCAGCTTTGCCATCACTGGAATAAATTACATTTTAAAATATATCAAAACACAAAAAAAGATTTTAAATTATAATAATATTTTACAATTTTTAGTGTATTTCTGATCAAATAAATGCAGCCTTGGTGAGCACAAAAGACCTCTTTAAACCTCTTGTTGTGTGTTTGTGCACCGCCCATGAACCACAGCAGAGGGTGCATTCTGTGTAAACGACAGGTGCATTTTTCCTTCATGAATTATATCAATGACTGAGCAACTAATCAAGCTACATAATTAGCTTCTTAATTAAAGAGAATTACCTATATATAATCAAAGTAAGAAATGATTACGGGGATTAAATCACTCCACCTACAGTAAATAATTCCTAGGGGGCCACGTGTGCATTCTTAAACTAGCTTACTGTATTGTAGCCTATTAAGATAAAAGAATATAAAAACATTTAATTAAAAATCTTGACTCTGTGAGGGCTGCGACTTTTCTGAGACGCAACTGTAAATTGCACCTGAATGTAGGGGTTGAGAATTTAAGAGATAAAAAATGAGAAGAAGATAAATACAGACGTCAGATAAAACTAATCAGAAATGAGGAGATTCTGACTTCCACTGCATTTATAGCAATGCCTTGCCATCTCCTTTTCTCCTGCTCTCCCTCTTTCTTCCCTACCACCAACAATTTTCAAACATCCCTCTATATCTCCTCTGACTTGAGCTACAAACATGCCACTGAAGGTCCCTCTGATGTGCAAAACATTTTATTTCTCTTTTTAAACCAGAGTTTGTGTGAATCCGAACAGATCAAATGCATACAACGGGATGTTGGAGATATGATTTTTAAACTACTTCATTACTACTTTATTGGGGATACAGCCTTTGAGATGTGTAGCTTTACAGTTGAAATACTCTGGGTGGAGAAGAGAGGCGGAATGGAACAGAACTACGCTGATAAACATTTTTTTTTCCTCCCGGCTTTAAATCTAGAGCAATTCTTAATTGCAATGTCTGATTACTTATATTCAGCTAGTCTCCAATGGCCCCTGCCGAGTTGTTCTTTTAATCTGCAAACCTTTTGGTTATTATTTCAGGGCATTAATTTAGGTAAAGTCATCATGTTTTGTTTTGACAGGATCAAAGGTCTTATTGGATATTTATTCAAATCATTGAGTCTTTGTACCATGCAGTGTTTTTTGTACAGTCTAGTTGTTAGCTGCATTACCTTCAGACTCACTAAGATTATATATAAAGCAAATTTGCTAGTCAATTTCATTCCCAATTTTTTAAAAGGGAAAAATGAAATTTCTGTACATTTATTCACCCACATGCTGTACCAAATTCTTCTGTAGATCACACACACATAGACATTTATTTATTTTTCTTTCATTCTTTTTTTCATGCAATGAAAGTCAATGGTATCCAGTATTTCCAACAAGGACCACCTATGACTTTCATTACACTGCAGCAAGTTTGTTTGTTTGTTTGTTTGTTTGTTTGTTTCTTTCTTTCTTTCTTTCTTTCTTTCTTTCTTTCTTTCTTTTTGAACATGTATTTGTTGTACAGATAAAGAAAAGGAAAATGCCTCAGTGTTATTTTGATGTTTTTTGACCCAATTGACTTTAACTACATGTACAATAACAGCAACTAAAAAAAAAACAACAAAAAAAAAAAACAATATGTGCTGTATAAATTTAACACAGGTTGCCGTAACATACTACAGTCCATTATGAAGTTTGTTATATTCAATAAACAAAGCCAGATCTTAAACTATGAATTTTTACTGGTGGATTTCTCTAAACTGAAGTCATTAAAACATGCTATGACTAAAAGTGCAAAGAATGAGCTCTTATAAAGCCGCTAATTGTTGCATCCCTTTGATGATATAGGCGTTTGTGAAATTAAGGCTTTTTAGGGTACTGCAGTGATCAAAGACTATCCCCAGGATAGATGCTGGTAGGACACGCAGTGTTTGAAGTGTTCTTACACGTTCTGCTATTAGGCACTGTTTAGGAGCGAACTCTAAATTCTGTCTGATGGGGATTTCGTGTGGATTCAGGCCTAATATAAAATGTACCGTCTTGCAGTCAACTTGCATTGTGAGGTCACGAAATGAATTACATTGCAAATGTGTGTGCGCCTTGTCTGTTTGTGTGCAAGGCCAAGTTCTACAGCCTGCTTTTTTATCTCTTTTCCTGGAGTTCATGTTTCAATGAAATGGAGGCTGAGTTGTGGAGATGTACACGCCGCGAGGAAGAGCTGCAGGGTGGAAAGGAAATTATTACCCACTTTCCTCTTCCATCAACATTAGCTACACACTCCGGCGGGCGCCCCCTCTTCATGTTTGTAAAACCAGCAGCCTTTTCCAGGTAAAGGATCCATCAGAGATATGGAGCACTAGAGCTCAAACCCTCCGTAGTGGGGGCACATTTGCACTGTACTTAGAGGCTGATGTCATTATAAAATCTGAGTCATTTTAAGAAGGAAATTGCACTTTAAGCCCTGTGCTCTTAAATTACATATAATGGCAAATTATCAGTTCACATGTGTCACCGAGATTTGGAAAGACCTCCAGTTTGGTGGATGACTTGACTCCAGCAACTGAGCAGGTGATAGCTCTCTGCACTCTTGCCTGATAATGTTTTACATTTGTTTAGATTGAGGGATAAAGCTTTTCTAAGGGTTCATTTATTCTCCTGTGTACAGAAAAGTGACGCACTCCTGTTCCCATGGAATTTAAATCACCAGTGCATTTGGCAAATAAAAGCCGTTCGCAAAAATGCATTATGATGCTTGCAAGGTTTCTGAAGTGTTTTGTTCGTCTTGCCAAGTAAACACTTTTGCAGATGTGAGAGACATGTTCTTTTGCTAAGTGTATGTGTGAGAGTGTATATGAATGTTAATTGTTTCTATAACCCCCACATTTAAAGAGCATTTGAAAGGAGTTAAGAGCAAATTGAATACAGAAACCAATTGATAGACAGATGTAATGGTTGAAAGTACAGTTTTGTCATTTTAATGTGTTTTAATATATATATATATATATATAATTTTTAGTTTTTTTTTCTTTATCATTAGTTGAAACAAGTACTTATAAAGCTGTTAATTGCCTGACAGACAGATGATAGATAGATAGATAGATAGATAGATAGATAGATAGACAGACAGACAGA
>JAFVLL020002481.1:0-32036 GCA_021397915.2 Tor tambroides | reverse complement strand
GTGTGTGTGGGGGAGCTGAAAGGACACTGTACATGACTCCTCCTCCCTTTAATCCTATTCTCCTGCCGCCCATCTCCCCTGTTATTGTTTCCGACAGAAGGGGGTGATCTCTCAGGGTCTTCACTCATCCCTCTGTCTCCCCTTCCTCTTTTTCCTTTCTCTCGTCTCTGCTGCTCCATTTTTCCATGCATTTTTGCCTCGGCTCCATTCGTCACTCTTCCATGCAGGAAGTCACCTCTGTGGTGGAGGGGTGTTTGTGTGCGCTCATACACACGGGGGAGGGGGATTCAGGCGACGTGAAGATCAATAGCGGCAGAGGACATCAGGGAGTACAGGTTCAGCCATTCTGGGCTAAATTTAGTAACTAAAACCTGTTCAGGAAGCAACCTTTCTGCTCTCCAACAAATTAGCCCTTATTAACATCTACATGCTCAAAAATAAAGGGTTTCTGTTGCAAAGCCATAGAAGAACCATTTTGGTTCCTCAAAGAACCTTTCATGGAACAGTTCTTAAAAGAACCATTTTTGAGATCTGATGTTAAAGGTTCTTCATGGAACCATCAATGCCTTTATGAAAAGCCCATTGAATTCTACATGAAATCTTGAAGGATTGAACAGTATTTTCTTGTAAAACAGTCTCCAATAATCTTTATTTACAACTTCAAAACAGATTATTTTTGCAGTGTAAATCACTAAACTCAACCGTCCTGCTCATTCTGGGATCATTAGGAGACTTGAAGCTGTTTCACACAGAAAGCCTGATAAACAAAGGTGTTATTTCAACATCATTGATGTCTGTGTTTTCATTGATTTATCGCTGCGTCTTTTTGTATTCTCAAATGAGGGCTGTACTGTAGCTGAAAACCTTCTGGTATGAGATCTTTACCTCACAAAAAGACACAAAATCTCTTTTTCCCCATTATAGACCAGAATCATATGTAATTTGATGAGCCGCACACAAATTTGAAGATTGCTATTAGAATTATTGTTCATCTAAATGGTTTTTACGTCAATCACTTTAGATGAAATCATTCAAATTTTCCGAGCCCTCGACTGTATTCATTTGTTAACCCATAAACCCAGATAGCAGATCTCAGAAATGATGAGCTAAGAAAAACATCTGCCCTTGTGATGAGGGATCAATAGGGTTCGGTGTCTTGTGTAATGTTTGCAAATATTTCAGGTTTTGATGTGTTTTATCTGCTGATGGCCTTTATTGATTTTGTTAAGCTAACTATAGATGCTTCTGAGAGGCCAAACAATGCCCAAGATGTTGAAACGCAGCGATTTGGATGAACGCGTCAATACTCTGATGTAACTTCACCCTCTGTGCCTCCTTAATGCCTTTTGGCTGTGAGGTTCAAATTTTCACTTTTGTTTCGTCAAGGTTTCAGATAACTGGACTTCGGATGGTTTAATTAGCTGGTGATATAATATACGTCATTATTAAATGGCTTGGAATCAGTACAATTTTTAATGTTTTTGAAAGAAGTCTCTTTTGCTCACCAAGGCTGCATTTATTTAATTAAAAATAGAGTAAAAACGGTAATATTGTGAAATATTTTTTCAATTTAAAATAACCGTTTTTTTGTTTGAATATATTGTAAAATGTAATTTATTCCTGTGATCAAAGCTGAATTTTCAGCATCGGTCTTTCAGTGTCACATGATCCTTCAGAATCATTCTAATATGCTGATTTGCTGCTCAAGAAACGTTTCTTATTATTATTATTATTTTATGAATACATCCTTTCTTAATACAAGTATTTATTTTTTCTTATTTCTTTCAAAATTATTAATTTATTTACAAAAAAATCTTATTATCCCCAAACTTTTTTAACAGCTTGAAATCTACAATGGTTCCACATGGGAAAAAACATGCAAAAATCTGGTTTAAGTCCAACTGTCAGAATGGACTGTTGTCAGAAACACATTTACATGAAGCACAAAGCTTTTCTTAGAGCTCCAGGATTAATTCAGTCTATGTAAGCAGAATGGTTTGCTTTACATTAAGACCGAGCCTCAGTGTAATTACCACATGCTAATTCCAGGCCTCTTGTGATGGTTATGAGATTACTACAGTGTGCAGGTCAAAGGGGGAGGGGAGCAGAGTCTTCTCATTCTTTCTTTCATGCTTTGGGTTTGAGAAAAGCTAAGCTAGTCATGACTGTGGAAGTGTGGAGCTCAGACGATTAACATAACACTGTCCGGGCTATGGAGGTGGTGAGGAGATCCGAACGGGATCTGTGGGTACTTGAAATCAGTTGGGATAGAGAACAAACTTCAGTTTAACCAGCATGTCTGTGATTTGCCCCAGATCGCGTGTTTGGCTTGGCATTTGTCAATAAAAATTAGATCTCAATTGATTTTTGAAATAATTTGATTTATGTATAGACAGATTTGACAGGGTTAAGCATTTGCAAAAAGTGAAAGGTGTGCATATAGATCATAAGTAAGAGAAGGAAGAGTTGAGTGCTAAGAGCGGAAAAGTACAGCACAGTCCCCCCACCTCTTGCTCGCTCAGCTAGGATTGATTTGTAATGGAAACGAAAGACAAAGCCCTCATAGAGAGTTAGACCTCTGTCTTTCTCTCTCTCCCCATCCTCCGCTCTCTGCTCGCCTTCATCTGTTCTGTCCTCCCATCCTCCGCTGCTGGGACGCACACCTGCCCGGACACATGGCCACTGGCCTGCCAGAGATGCTTTACAGAAAACATACACACCCTTACAAACATTTTTATTGTTGTAACAGTAACTGTAGTGGAGTTCATATGATATTTTGATCATGGTCAATTTTAAATTATTAGGCTGCATTTATTTGATCAAAAATACAGTAAAAACTTTAATATTGTGAAATAATATTACAGTTTAAAATAAGCATTTTCTGTGTGAATAAATGTTCAAATTACTTTATTCCTCTGATGTAATGGTGAATTTTCAGCATCATAACTCCAGTCTTCAGTCACATGATCCTTAAGAAATCATTGCAATATGCTGATTTGCTGCTCAAGAAACATTTCTTATTATTACCAATGTTGATCAATTACTGTTAATTACAATATATAGAAAGTTAAAAATCATTCATTTGAAATAGAAAACTTTTGTAACGTTATAAATGTCTTTACTGTCACTTTTGATCAATTTAATGCATTCTTGATGAATACAAATATTATTATTATTTTTTTTTTTAAGTTTTCTACAGTAGTCAGTGTTCATTGTCATATTTTCACAATAATGATCTATCAGTCAAAAGTTGCTCACACTTAGAAATGTTTCTCATGATGTTAAAAATATTTTGATCTATACATTTTCACTAAATGCTTGAAATTAATTTTGTAGACAAAAACAACTTGTCTATACATATGGGTTTCTGTGTAAGTAATCTA
This sequence comes from Tor tambroides, assembly GCA_021397915.2. Taxonomy (NCBI): domain Eukaryota; kingdom Metazoa; phylum Chordata; class Actinopteri; order Cypriniformes; family Cyprinidae; genus Tor; species Tor tambroides. The sequence continues at coordinate 28,653 of JAFVLL020002481.1, read as the reverse complement.
AAGTCTAGATATAGTGAGCATTCATTGTGAGATCTTTTTTTTAGAAATACTGTACTTTTGTTTATCTGTGATTTCAGTCAGGATACTGATAACAGTGTCACTGTTTAAACTGCAGGCGCTGCATTTCCTGCTTGTGGTAAAGTTTGGAATGAAACCCGGCCTGACCTCAGGGTAACAATGCAGGTTTTAATAGGTGCAGTGGGGGGTCTGAGCCCTGTGTGTGTGGAGGGTGGGGGGACACAGCCCAAAGCAACAGGAAAGATTCAAATCAATGGTTAAACCTGATTTTATTCTCCCCCACATTCAGTACGCCTCTCAGTCACTTGGGATGGATGAGGTAAAGAATTGCATAAGGGAATGAATCTCACTAACTAGTCAAGAACATCATATCATATTTCGCCCCAAATCAAAAGCAATAAATAAGAAAAATATTTTGATCAAATGTTTTTTTTTTTGTGTGGCCTGGGCGTATTTTCACGAGATTTCCACAAGGAGAGGCAGCAAAAGCTAAATTGATTTTTTTTTTTTTTAAACTAACAAATTCAAAAAGATTGTAAAAGAATTCCAGAAGCTGCGAGTCATTTTCCCCAAATAAGTGTGGCAGTTGGTCGTAGCAGCTTTTCTGGAGCGTGCATGTGAGTGACAGGGCAGAATGAGACGGGGCGGAGGGGTGTGAAGTGACGCTGTGGGATCAAGTGTGTGAAGGTGTGAGAGAACTCCAGGTTTATAGGGTGGCCATGCACTTGAAAGAGAGGGTGACAAATTTAACCAATCAAAGAAGGCCAGGGTGTGAATAAAGGAAGCCAACTTTAGAAGCGGTGTTTTCTCATTAAAGGAAGTCAGTCATTTCACATACACTGGTCAATAATTTATGGTTTCAAATGCCTCCTGCATAACGTAACATCTGCCAGGAATTCCAGGCAAATGGTTTGGGTAACAAGGAAGGGTCAGTGTTACAGTACTGCATATGGGCGTCCTCTCCATTTGACAAATATGTCACCAAGGTATGAAGTCACAACCAAAGAGTATTTGACTTTTGTGCTCAATCCGGATTCATTTACTCACCCAATAAATGTTGTCTTGTGGTCATGTTTATTAAAATAATAAGGTTGACTTTTGTGTGTTAAAGACAAGCAGTTTATGATTTGGTAGCACATGCATCAGTTTTAGTCCTGATAAACAGTAAAAGAGTGACATTGTGTAGCTTTGAAAGGCCTGTATAAGCTTTATCTGACAGTGAGCTCTTGTATTTGTGACTCCTGCGGTCTAGTATAGTAAAGCTCTCAGTATGTTAAAGATCACCACATGTATCTCAATACCAATGTCATTCAGATGGTAATAGCGCAAGCTTTTAGAAGTCTCCTATTCTCCAGATTTAACAGATCGGTGAGAGTCTGTTCGCATATTCTCACCCAGTGACTCTGAATGGGAGACAAAAAGGGACACGAGACCCACCAAGTAGGGCTATAAATACAGTGGTTCAGTATTATTCAGCCTGTTGGTGATATTTGGCATGTGTCTTGCAATTTATGCAAGTTTGTCAGACAGAGGAACCATAATTTTGAAGCATATAGATTTAATTTTTACATGTGTATATGATACAATTTTTCCTAAAACATAAGGAATGAAAATCGCATAGATTCGTTGAATCAGTTCATTGAAATTGACAGTTTAAAGTTAAACTGTCTTGCACAATTTTACACATTTTAAACTATTAAAACCTCACAATGTTGCTTCATTTTGTATCACAAATACACATTTAATTGTTTGTGGTTGGTAAGATGCATTAATGTTTTTGAAAGTCTCTCATGTTCCCCAAGGCTGCATTTATTTGTTTAAAAGCAGTAATATTGTGAAATATTATTACAATTTACAATGGCTGTTTTCTATTGTAATATATTATAAAATGTAATTTATTCCTGTGATGCAAAGACGAATTTTTAGTAGGGATGCAACGATACCACTTTTTCCAGTACTCGCCCGATACCGATACTTTTGTTTTTGGTACTTGCCGATACCGAGTACCGATACCGATACTTTCATTGCATTTGTAATTTTTTTAAATATTGGGTACAGAAACCAAAAGAGTATGTATAATGTCAATTGGTTTACTTCATTTATCAAATAGATACTGTCAAACCAAAATTTATTCAGACACCTTCAACATTTCTCACATTATCACAGTTTATTCGCTATAGTTTATGGTAATAAAATATGACAAGAACTCAGAGTTAAACTGTGTCAGATTCATCTTGATAATGTTAGATAACTTTGAGAGAAAGGTATGTAATGGATTACAATCAACCAAAATTATTCAGACAGCTGTTAGTATGACAATATTTACACAACTATCAATACTTTGTTGAGCAACCCTTAGATTTAATAACAGCCTGTAGTCTCCTGGGCATGCTGTCAACCAGGTTCATGCAAAAGACCAGATCATTAACACCTTTTGTCCAAATTCCCCCAATCATCACCTTTACCCAGTAGTCCTCTTCACTGTCTGAACAATTTTTGGATATAATATGTCACAGTTTACTTTATTTTGCTATCCTCACTTACATAAATGAACTACAGTGTCCTGCACCTACTAGTAAAAAATATCAAAAAATTATATTTGGTCTCTGAATAATTTTTGGTTTGACTGTATATCCTTTGGTTATTTTCACACTTAATTATGCACATTGAAATGTATTTTACAAGTTTTTGTTACTTTCACTTTATTTTTTTTGCTCTATGGTACATCATCTTTCATTTAATAGCATTATAGCGTTCCATTGCAGTGGCTTAGTACTGTAATGACGCGTTTTGCTGTAATAATGCAGGGAACCACCGTTAAATCTCCTAACTGTGATATTTTCAGAGTAGAAGTCGCGTTTTTCTTTCATCTGGAAGCATCCTGCGATTTATATTCCAAAGCCAATTATATAATGCAGAATCACCGCGAAGCAAGCAAAACGCGCAACACGCGTACGTATTTGTACTCATGAGAGGGACAAGTACAGCCTAGCGCATTTCACACAGTAATGTCACTTTCGCCAGAAAGTCATAAAAAGTTAAGGTTGAAAATAAACAGGCTATAGTGAATGCCCCTATAAATTGTCTTATATTTACGATTTAGTTTTAATCCAAATGATGCGTGCTATGTGAAATAACATCAATAAAAGATCACACAACAGAAGTGCGCGCGGCGCTTGCCTTCTCTCTCTCTCTCCCTACCGTTAAGTAACTTGTGCATTGTTTTGCTTACTTGTTTTTGACATATCCGACCGAACTACAAACTTTACAGTGATGATCATGAGAAAAGGATATCTGACTCGACAAGCTCGCGCATCTGCGCGCGCGCGCGCTCAATCCACTCAGCGCTTGCTTTTCAGTCACGTCATCAGCAATAAATGCATTAATACTGAATGTTTAACATTATTCATTGCATAAGCACGGTTTTTTGTAGACATCCTTAATCTCTAATAACTCCATTCTGCTGTCTGTATTTCTTTGTCTGAATATGGCCCTTATCACATGCCGTGTGGAATCGCTATATCGTACTAACGAGTGACAGCACAGAGCTCGCATCGTTCCGATAATTCGATACCAGTATCGATATCGGTGCATCCCTAATTTTTAGCATCATTCCTCCAGTTTTCAGAGTCACATGATCCTTCAGAAATCACTCTAATGTGCTGATTTGCTGCTCAAGAAACATTTCTTACCATTATCAATGATAAAAAATAGTTGTGCTGCTTAAAGGGAGTTACTCCACCCCAAAATGAAAATTTTGTCATTAATCACTTATTCCTCATGTCACAACTCAACGCAAAAAGCTCGCTTCACCTCGAACACAATTTAAGATATTTTGATGAAAACTGAGTTTGAGATTGTCCTTATTGGATCACAGTAATAATACATGTTCAGAAAAGTATGAAAAGACACAATAAAATAGTCCATTTCGCCATCAGTGGCTGAGCTATGAGTTTATTAAGAATACATTTTTTGTATCATGTTCAGGCCGGGGAAATTATGACTCATTCAACAGTTTGTCTTCTTCCGAAATACCGGTGAAGCGCCATTTTGAGAATATCCGGACGCAACTTTCATGCGACGCCAATTTGTGTCAGCCGGGCATTCTCACGGATACGCTTGTTTTCACAAATCAAAGCGTAAATAAATGTAGAAAACGACGTCGTGGCACAGCTGGAGTGCAGAACAGTTGCATTTAGTTTGCATCCAGCGGATATTCTCCAAAATGGCACTACGGTGACTCTCGGAGACAAACTGTTGTATAAAGTTGTAATTTTTATTTTCTTTGCGTACAAAAAGTATTCTCGTCGCTTCATAACATTCAGATTGAACCACTGATGGCAGATGGACTATTTTGACGATGTCTTTCATACTTTTCTGGGCCTTGACAGTGGTATTTACTTGGCGGTCAATGGGACAGTCACAAGCCTCCCGGTTTTCATCCAAAATATCTTAAATTGTGTTCTGAAGACGAACAAAGCTTTTACGGGTTTGGAACGACATGGGAGTAAGTGATTAATGACAAAATTATAATTTTGGGGTGGAGTAACCATTCAATATTTTGTGGAAAACATTTTTTTCGGATTCTTTGATAAACAGAAAGTTCAAAAGAAAAATGTTTATTTGAAATAGAAAATACTGTCACTATTGGTCAACTGAATGCATCCATGCTGAATAAAAGTATTAATTTCTTTAAAAAATATCTTACTGGCCACTTTTGAACGGTAGTCTATATTTTAAACGTTTAATATCAGACTAATTGCTTTTCTTGAGACCCTTTTGCATTTACTGATGAAACAGAATACAAGAAAAATATTTACTGATTATTTTCTTTCCCAGCAGTCATCTGTCTGAAATTCATTAGTCATCTATCAGTTCATTTGTAAATAATTTCAAATATTTGTAAGCAAACCCTCATGCTTCAAGTCAACGTACTAACCTTTAAACCCTCTGAGAGACTAAACATTGTCTGTAAAGTAAGACTGAAAGCACCACACTTAACATTCGTATAACCCTCGACTGTATCCCTGCACTGTTGACCCTCAGAAAACACTGAAGCGTCACCGCTTTTAAAGCCCACAGAAAGGCGGCCGAAAGAAAAGGCAGCATTTGCACTGTAATCGTACTGTCCTATAGAGGAGTAAAAGGCATGTCAGATGGTATGAATGGCCTGTTCTTGACTCTGCTGTAATGACGGGCCTGTGGAACTCCCTCTCATATTGAGAAAGAAAAGGCGCTGGGCCATGACCCTGTTTTTATGACTTGAACTCTCCGTTAATGGTCCACAGCCCCGGCCCCGCCACATTCTCTATCAGCAGCAGTGTGTTTCCTTTTTTTCCCCTCGCTCTTTCATGCAGAAACGATCCTTGTTTGTGTTTATCTGTTTGACTTTCTGCGACGCTTTATCCTGACATTTCCACTTCAATAAGCTGTGGATCTTTCACCACGTTATGCTCTCACCTTTACACAAATTTAAAGATGCTGAGAAGCCTGAATCGTTTTTAATTTTTTGTTTCAATTATTTCGTCAAGTGATCACTTAAATGCTGATGTTTTTCACATGCTGCTGTATTAGGCCTGTAAAGTCTGACATATAAATACTCTGAAAAAGGAACAATTAAACCCGATACAACATTAAAAAATACATATATTTTTGAAAAAGTATATTTGATACATGAGGCTTTTATGGCTCGTATAGTGTAGTTTAGTGAAGAATATGGAGGAAAAAAGACCTCCGTTTTATTCAGAGTCACAAACTGAACAAAAATATGCAGTTTGGTGCAGTTGCTGATGTTTGTATCAAAAATATGTATGACTAAAATATGTGACCCTGGAGCACAAAACCAGTCTTAAGTCGCTGGGGTATATTTCTAGCAATAGCCAACAATACACTGTATGGTTCAAAATTATCTATTTTTCTTTTATGCCAAAAATCATTAGGACATTAAGTAAAGATCATGTTCCATGAAGATATTTTGTAAATTTCCTACCATAAATATATCAAAACTTAATTTTTACTTAGTAATATGCATTGCTAAGAACTTCATTTGGACAACTTTAAAGGCGATTTTCTCAATATTTTGATTTTTTTTGCACCCTCAGATTCCAGATTTTCAAATAGTTGTATCTCGGCCAAATATTGTCCCAATTTCGAAAAATTGACCCTTATAACTGGTTTTGTGGTCCAGAGTCACATATGTATGACCAAAAATAAGCTGAAATTCTGATAGCTTGTCCCATTTTAACATGATTTTTCTAAAACTGATGTTTGAATAATGAAGTAAACATAAGATGGTTCAGTCCAGTAAATTTTAATCTTGAAAAATTACCAACACTGTAGTTATTTTTACCTTTACTTTAGAAAAATCAGTAAGGACTTAACAGCAAAAAGACCCATGAACCACGACAATTATACTAAAAGGCCTTTGACTTGATAAACTTTTGATTCCTCAACTTTTTACAAGCTAAAGCATTCTTGATAGCATCTGATTCATTTTTTTTTATTTGATTTGAGTGATTTTAGTTTCTGCCTCTCAGTTTGACTCCCAAACAATCGGTTTGATTGAATCTTTAAGAAGAATTGGTTCAATAGAATGCTTCATTCCCAGCCTCTGTCTCTCTCTCCTCCGTGGGGGTTATTTGGTCTTGTGAAGGAGCAGCGGTGTTGATTGTACAGCTTCATTAGGCGGCACACAGGGGCCTGTCTTCAGTGTTAGCTGATCTCATAGTCTTGAGTGAGCGGGACAGAGGGAAGTAGGGGAGGAGGAAGGGAGGGTTAGTGTTTCTGCTGCTCTTGGTTTGAACCCGTTCTTCGCTAAGTCAGCCGTGACGCCACAGCCGCGGTGAGCAAGCACATTCCTCTCGCGGCCATGCCATTCACCGTTACTATGGCACCCACCCATCTGGTCAAGGATCCTGTTTTGGCCGGGGGAGGGTGTGTGTGTGTGTGTGTACAGTGTTTGTTTGTCTTGGTGTTGTGGGAATGGGGTCCTTCTACTTTTTTTCTTTTTACAGATGAATCCTGATAATTTTGTTGGAAGTTTCTTGGCATGACTTTTGAAATGCATTTAACTTTAATTATCTGACGCATTTCTGGGTAAAATTGGATATTCAGTGTGAAATAATGCATCAGATTTTGAATGAAAGGCGAAAATTAGGTGAAGAAATTATAGGTTAACCCACACAGCCTTTGTAACATCAGAAAAAAAGTTGTAGATAGATATTTATTTAAAAAGACTTTCACTTTTTATTTAAATTTTTTTTCACTTTATTATGTTTTATGATGCTTTTATGTAAAAAAAGTAATTTGATTTCTCTTTTCTGTGATGGATAATAGTTTTATTCAGAAGTAATTTCTTTGATGAAATTGTACAAATATGACTAGTAAAGACATTTATAATGTTAAAAATATTATAGTTTAAAGAAATGCTGTTCTTTTGAACTTTATACTCTTTAATCCTGAAAACAATGTTCAGTAAAATATTACGACGCACAACTCTTTTCAGCATTGATAATAATAATAATAAATGTTTCTTGAGAGCAAATCAGCACAGAATGATTTCTGAAGGGTCATGTGACTAAAGACTGGCGTAATGATGCTGAAAATTCACAGGAATAAATTACGTTTTGAAATATATATTCAAATACAAAATAGTTATTTTAAATTGTAATAATATTTCACAATATCCCAGTTTTTGCTGTATTTTTAATCAAATAAATGCAGCCTTGGTGAGCATATAAGAGACTTCTTTTGCGGTCAGTAAGACTTTTAGTGTATGAATGAATGTACAGTAGATGTAAATGGTGGCTAAATAATTGATCTAAAATATACAGAATACATTCGTATGCACATGTGTATGTCTACATGTGATCTTAATCTCTGTCTGTCTGTGTGTTTCTCTCAGATGACCAGGCTGAGCAGCGCTCTTGTCTTATTTGCGGGGACCGTGCCACAGGACTGCACTATGGCATTATTTCCTGCGAGGGCTGCAAGGGCTTCTTCAAGCGCAGCATCTGCAACAAGCGTGTCTACCGCTGCAGTCGTGACAAGAACTGCGAGATGTCACGCAAACAGCGCAACCGCTGCCAGTACTGCAGGCTACTCAAGTGCCTGCAGATGGGAATGAACCGCAAAGGTGAGCCAATACAGTCATATCTGTCGCCTTGCTTAAACATACAACTAATTCCAACTAATTCCATGTTGAAGTGGTTTTGCAAGCTGTTTCAAGCTGGATTACCTGATTGTGGGAAACAAAGTTGACCTGGTCGGCTTGTGCTGGTTAAGCAAAATACAGCTTAAACTAGTATGACCTGTCTTTTTTTCTTCCACAATAGAGATCAGCATGACTTGCTGATCAGCATTTACTAGCCAAACCAGCTCTGACCAGTCTGAACCTGCATGGAAATTCGAGCTTGTCTAATTTGGTCTTTTCAACAGGGACATTAATTAGTCATTGTATTGCTTATAGGTAGTATGGGTAGTTTGGAAACAACTACAATTGGTGGAAAATACATTAAAACAATCACCACTGCCCTCTAGTGACCATACCAATAAAACACAAGGGCTGAGCTAACAGTGTGCTTGGAATTTAGATAAAGTACATCTCTGAAGAAAAAAAAAAAGCATACACTATAGATAACGACAGTCACAGATCATTTAATTTTTTACTGTTTTGGACTTTTAACAGAAATAATATACTATATAATATGTGAACCAAATGTAGTGTTTTTGGACAAGTGCCTGTTAATTGCAATTAATAGAAAATGTACTGTTTTAAATCTATATTAAATGCATCTAGCAAAACCAGTTTTTTGACATACTTAAGTAGGACTTAAGTATATATTTATCTGTAATTTCATATTAACTTAGTTATAATGAATGTCTTTGAAATATGGTTAAAGTACTGCCGGATATACTTCATTTATGGTAAACTAAAATATACTTAACTGCCATTTCTATTGAAACTGGTATGTCATGTATTTAATTTGTAAATACATATTTGTAATGATGAAGTTGCATTTTAGTACATTAAGATGTATTCATTTTAAATGTAAAAGTATTTACATGTGCTTTATTATATTAGTCAACACATCAAAATTAGTGTACATATTTAAAGCATGATAAATGATTACAACTAAATCATTTAAAATGTACTTTAGGTAAAATGTTTAATTTAGCATTACTATAAAATGCACCTTTCAAAGTGTATTAAGACGTATAGTCGTGAAGTGTCTCTCTTTAAGTACGCTTAAGTGGCCTTTTGTTTAATTAATATTATATTATCCACAAATACAGTTTTTAATTTGAAGCACACTGCAAGTACACATTCAATACAATTAAGCACACTTTTGGTTTGTTTTAAACACAAATATAATACATTTAAGCGGTTTCATCTCATGAGCCACATTTAAAAATTGAACACTAATTTACTAAATTATGTTTATTAATAAACTATTTAACTATTACATCTTTTAAATCTGTTGTTGCCAGTTTATAAAAGCAAAAGCCAATCTGAAACGGAGCTTTACAGTGATTTTACCACAGTTAAGGGGGTTTATGCACTCAGCAACAAGCCTTATTTGTGGACAAATCCTTCAGTGGCTTATTGAATTTACTGCATTATCTAAAGCTTTTTAGACTCAAAACATTGATTCTAGAAACTCACATAATAGGCTACTCATCAATACATAGCAAAGGATTAATGTTCTGGCCAAAGAACGTTGTCAAAGTATGAATTATCGAGCAACATTTCCAGTCCACCTTCAGCTGTACTTCTTTTTTTAACGTCTGCATTTCTTCTCCAAAGTTTTTATGTCATTGAAAGCATGCCATAATTGTTTTTTTCTTCTTCGGCGGTTAACATCTAATTCGCTTACATGAGGCATATACAAAGTAATTTATCTGTCATTTCCATCTGAATGCTGAAAAGAGGCGAAGCATTCCAGAATGTCTCATCTCGAAGGTAAAATTCTTTTTGAATGGACATTCAGCTCATTATTTGGTTTTGTGTTTTTCAGCAATCAGAGAAGATGGCATGCCGGGAGGCAGGAATAAAAGCATCGGTCCTGTACAGGTACCCATAACCCCTCATTCGCATTCATCACACCAATACTTTTCTTACAAAACGAATCGACTTCTGCCGTGCCCTGATCTCTGATCTTTACCGCTCATCTGTACTTGTATTTCTCTTCATTAGGACTTTTTAAAAGTCACAAATTAATTACTCCGTCCCTGCTCCGCAATTCATCTCGAGCTTCTCATCGGTCTTTTATGTCTCTCATGTCCACTGCATATTAAAGCAGCCGCGCTGTTTGCGTTCATGCCCTCTCCAGTCGTGAATGGAGGAAATAGAGCTGATTAGTTTTGGCGCAAATGAAGACGAGCGGAATAAAGTTTTGGGATAAATAGCCCAACGTGCCGATAAATGGCCTTGTGACCTCAGCGTAATTTAAAGATGTTAATTTCATTAGAGGAGTTGCTGTTCTCAAGGCCAGAGCACCGGTGAATGGATTGCCTTGTCATTCTTCGCATTCATTGTCAGCTGACCTCATAAAATCATTGTGTTTAGCTGCTTTTCTGCGTTTGCTTGAATAGCAGCGTTAGGCGAATGTATGTAATTCTCAAATGAGGAAATATGTTGTTTTGTGACCCTCCACATGCCTAATAATCCAAAACATGGCCTTTGATATGAAGGTTTGTGTTTTTATAGATGTTAAAAGTAACTTTGCCTCATGTTTCTCTAACATCATGCTGAGACTATTAGACTTAAGATCCCATTAAGTACATTCGGTGAGCGATATTGAAGCGTTTACCCTGATGAGCCGTATTTATTGTGTTGTATTTGACAGGACAAAGCGGGTATAAATGTTTAGCTTTGTTGGTCCGTATAGCGCTCTTGTTTGCACCTGATCCCGCAGCACTAGAAACCGCCATCTTATTGACTCGGCCTAATTGCCTCTGGAACACACAATAGCTGGTTGCTTCACCTTACACAGAATAAAGCACTGTTAAAGATGGCTTGAACCCATCAACTGTGTTGAAAAAGGACTTTTTAGTGCATGGCCTTGACTTGAAATGCTGGTTTGTCTCTTTCTGTCATATTTGTATGAAGAGTGAAAATAAGGCTCATGGAATTGTGCTTTGTACGCAGTTCGTACAAAATGTCTTTCTCCGGCTGCACCTATCCTATGGTCTATATTGACTACAGGATGGAATCGACAAACTCTTTCACATTCTTAAAGGGATAGTTCACCCAAAAAAATGAGAATTCTGTCATAATTTACTCGCTTTCTGCTTGTTTCAAACCTGTGTGAGTTTTTGTCTTCTCTTGAGCACAAAAGAAGATATTTTGAAGCTGATTTATTGATATTTTGAAGTTGACGGTAGCCATTGACTTCCATAGTAAGCAATTAAATGGCTACCGTCAACTGTTTGGTTACCAGCATTCTTCAAAATATCTTCTTTTGTGTTCAGCAGAGGAAAGAAACTTCTACAGGTTTGGAAAAACTTGAGGCTGAGAATGATGATGACAGAGAACTATTCCTTTAAGGTGTGAGTACATTAGAGAATTTTTGCGAAAATTTTGCAGGCACAAAGGTCCATTGTCTGTTTTAGTGTACTGATTTATGAAGCACAACACACACAGAAAACACTTTCATACCAAGCAGCTTTTTGTTGGTCAGTGTGGCAAATTTGCAAAATCTGCATGAAAAAATCATCCCCAAATTTCCCCATCGCATTATTCTATGAATCTACGCAATATTCCAGTGGATGTGCTCATACATCTTACTAAATATTTTGCACAGTTTTAGAATTTTGATGAAAAATTTGCAAATCCTTGTGACCAACTTGAACCTGTTGCGAAATCTGCATGACGAAATCTTTCTCTCTCACACCGTGTCCTAACTATCCGCGACACGCACAATTTCTATTTTAGAAACGTTTCTATTTGCGTGACATCGAGGCTGGAGCAACAACACACAAACTATATGAGACAGTAGAAAATCTCAGGTGATTATGGGCTTTATTCAAAGTTAAACGTGTCTAATGTGAGTTTGAATATCATTTTGTGTGACCTTATAGCCATACTGAAAGCAACATCAGATAGTTTACCTCAGATCCTGAAAATAATTGTAAGCAAATATGTACAACTGGGAACTCAATGCAAACCAATGAGTGTATTCCATGACAAAGAGGGTATCAGTCACTCAGTATGTACATGTTATAATGTTAAAAAGGTTTAATATTTATGAATTAGATTAATAAATCCATTTTATTGCGAGTGCATTGCACTTCCAGAGAGAGCCCGCCCACACACGTATTTGATTGGTTGTGATTAGAGCTGGGCAAAAATTAATCGCGATTAATCGCATCCAAAAAAAAAGATTTTGTGTATATAATATATGTGTGTGTACTGTGTATATTTATTATGTATATATAAATACACGCACATGCATGTGTATGTGTGTGTGTGTGTGTATAAAATAAATTATATGAATATAAATATATACATGTAAATTAGTGCTGTCAAACGATTAATCGCGATTAATCGCATCCAAAATAAAAGTTTTTGTTTACATAATATATGTGTGTGTACTGTGTATATTTGTTATGTATAAATAAATACACACATACAGTATATATTTTGAAAATATTTACACGTATTTATTTATATTAATATAATTTATATTATATATAAATCTATTTAATATATAAACATGACATATTTTTTCTTAAATATATACATGCATATGTGTGTATTTATTTATATATATATATATATATATATATATGTACACAGAACACACATATATTATGTAAACAAAAAACTTTTATTTTGGATGCGGTTAATCGCGATTAATCGTTTGACAGCACTAATGTAAATACATTCAAAAATCCCTCTGTGCAGATTTCTGATGAGGAGATCGAGCGGATTATGTCTGGACAGGAGTTTAAGGATGATGCCAACATGCCGGAACACACTTGGGGAAACAACGGCGACAGTGACCACAGTTCCCCTGGCAATGGCGTCTCCGATGGGAATCAGCCATCGCCTGTATCCACACTTTCATCCAAGTGAGTATTCCCTTCTCCGCTGCAAAAGCAGCAGTTTGTGGGAATAATCCACAAAATGCAAAAGGACAAATTTACGGTTTAGATTACATTTAGATTTTTAGATTACATTTAGATTACTTTAGCTGCAATGAACGTGAATCGAAAGACAAGATTCCTTTGTATTTGCCTCAAATGCATTAAATAATGTGTTCTGCACAAAAATACAATGTATTGTAACCTATTTTTCTTTTCTTCTTCCTCTTCCTTCCCATTTCTTTCCCACACAGTCGTTCTGTGGAGCTGAATGGCTACACCGCTGCTTTGAGGGAACAGTACATAGGCAATGCAATGGCCCAGCATTACCAGTTCCTGCCTCACCTGTTTGGATACACCGCCCAGCCCCGGAGTCTGTACCCCCAGAGTCATACCCTCATCAGCCAGCTGGTGGCAGCAGAGGAACTGGCCCCATTGGGCACACCCATGCTCATTGAGGACGGGTAAACATTCATTCAAAAGCCATGCGGGTTCTCAATCATTTTACAGTTTTTACAATCATAAAATGGACAAATCCTCACGTAATGATCCTTTCTCTTGCACAGGTATCGGGTCACTCAGGTGGAGCTGTTCGCACTATTGTGTCGGCTGGCAGATGAACTTCTTTTCAGACAGATCTCCTGGATTAAAAAGCTTCCTTTCTTCTGCGAGCTGTCCATCGAGGACTACACACGGCTCCTGAGTGCCACCTGGCAGGAGCTCATCCTGCTGGCCTGCCTGACGGTCTACAGCGCCCAGGTGCTGGGCGACCTCGCCAACGTTACCGACAAATACACCCCTTCAGACGACGAGCTGCAGAGGTGAGGAATGTACAGCTTATGTCACACACCTTTTATTCGCTCATCTATGATTTTCAAACATGTAGCTAATCAGTTTATTATCATTAATAAGAACCAATACAGTGATTCATCGGAAATTGCTAATAAGAATCTCAGCCTGAGAAATATCTCCTTCCTGCTCTTCTGTGCATGCATGCAAGGCTTGTTGAGATCCCTAATAGTGCTAAATCACAGTAGTTAGACTGTTCTCCATGCTTCAGGTACTCTCAGGCATCTCTGTACAGAGGTGGAGACCACTGTGTGTGTATGTGGGAGAAAGGCAGAGTAAAGCAGACGTGTTATGTCTGTCTGTCTCTCCCTGTATTCTCTCTATCTCCTCAAAAAATGTGGCTTTTATGTTTGTAATAAACATTTTGAGATGCACTGTTGCATTTTTCAGATTTTTAAAGTTTTTTTAATCAATACAACAATCTGAGTGAAAGGATTAATTAAATTTTATATAATTTATGTTTGCAATTGTGTAAAATAAGTGTTTAATTAGATTTTTTTTTTTTTTATTGTTGTATTATTAATGTTTTTTTTTGTGTTTTTGTGTTTTTGAAAGAAGTCTCTAATGCTCACCAAGGCTGCATTTATTTGATTAGAAAAACAGTAAAATAGTATTATGATGATTTTTTTCCGTTTTTTTTAACAGATTAGCTTAATCAGTATAAGAATCTGAGTGAAAAAATGAATTAAATTTTATATAATGTATATTTGCAAATATTGTGTAAAATGATTGTTTAATTTATATATTTTTTTATTTAATTGTTGAATTATTTATAGTTTTTGTTTTTTGTGTTTTTGAAAGAAGTCTCTAATGCTCACTAAGGCTGCATTTATTTGATCAAAAACCAGTAAAATAGTATTATTATGAAATAATATTATAAATTTAAATACCTTTTTTCTAGTTGAATATATTTCAAAATATAATTTATTTCTGTGATCAAAGCTGAATTTTCAGCATCATTACTCCAGTCTTCAGAGTCACATGATCCTTCAGAAATCCTTCCAATATGCTGATTTGCTGCTTAAGAAACATTTGTTACCATTATCAATGTTGAAAACAGTTGGGCAACTTAATATTTTAGTGGAAACTGATATACATTTTTTTTTTTTTTTTTTTTTTTTTTTTACATAGAAAAAAAACCATTATAAACTTCTCAAACTTTTGTAACATTATAGATGTGTTTAGATTTGCATTTCGGTCTAATTCCAGGCCCTCGTGCACATTTCTAGAGCTATGATTAATATACCTGTAGCCTGACAAGTGAAATACTAGTGCTGACATGGAGGAGGGGAGTGTTTGTGGTGTGTGTAAATTAGTCCGCAATCACCTGACCTCTGAACCATCTCTTCTTGATCTCCTGGGTAGATTTACTGTTGCATGCTGGGTGGAAATGCAGGTCTGAGGTAGTGAAACATTCCCATTTACTGTGCAGTTGAAGATCATGACCTACCTTTAGGGAGAGATTTCAAAGAGTCTGGAGTAATTAAAGGAGAGCAGCAGATAAACGTAGAGACCGATCGGTTTTAGAATAGAGTGACAAAGGTTGAGAAAAGCACTTAGACTGAATGGTGCTGGTACGTCGTGGCATGAGTTCACTCTTTAGTGATGGGTTTATTGAGTAATTTAGCACCAAGATACGCCTCATGCTGTGCTTTATTGATTTAATTCTTATTTTATTTCTGTTATTACACCATTCATGTGGTCTCCCACTCAAACATATTCTTATTATCTGATTAGTAACATAAATTAATCTCATAAACTACTGGTTTAGTGGCTAAGAGGATGTACACAAATATAACCACAAAGGAAATGGAATCAGATGATAGACCAACATTTGTCACAGGTTTATTAAACTCACATGGTTTCATATTTCAGTAAATTAAAATATTACAATTACATTCATATTTTTTCATCATATAACATGCCATTCATATAATAAAATTATAATAATTTTCAAAAATGGGATCATGCAAACACATAATTATGATAAATGTTGAGTTATGTTACCATAAAAATCAATTAAATTCCTGTTTACACAGACGTCACATTGTTAAATGTAAGCTACGTGTCTGATTAGAATTGAACATTTCCGTTTCAGTCTGGGTTTATTCTGTTCACTCAGTCATAAAAACAGATCTCTGTCACATGTTGGTTCAAATCTGATCCACATATTGTTCTGATCACATCAGTGCTGTCAATACAAATTGGATCTTGTTGACGTAAGTGTGAGGTCAGGTGTTAGATCTGTAGTTGATTGATGAATTGTGTGTGTGTGTGTGTGTGTGTGTGTGTGTGTGTAGTTTCAGTGAGGATGGGATGGAGGTGATGGAGAAGCTGATCTATCTGTTCCGTAAGTTCCATCAGCTGAAGGTCAGCAATGAGGAATATGCGTGCATGAAGGCCATCAACTTCCTTAATCAAGGTAAAACAGCAGGTATTTCCATTATAATACAATATTACATTATATACTGTGTGCTGGTGCTCTTCTGACTGGGCTGATTATTGATCATCTTATGATAATCACTGCTCACTGCATAAGCACATGAACAGATCTTCAGAATCAACAATAATAGAGCCATAATATTATAACGACATGAAAAGCAAATGTTTCGTTTTCATATATTTCCAGCATCGTAATGTTTCTTTGTACGTGTCTAGATATCCGCGGTCTGACCAATGTGACCCAGCTGGAGCAGTTGAACAAACGTTATTGGTACGTTTGTCAGGATTACACTGAGTACAAGTACCCTCACCAGCCCAAACGCTTTCCCGAGATCATGATGTGTCTGCCAGAAATCCGCTGCATCGCAGGTAAGTCCAAAAACAACACATTTAACATGTTTTAATAAAAAATTGCATCCATTTAGCGGTCAGATTTCACTCTTCTCCCTCGTTTTTCAGGGAAGTTAGTCAACATCCCTTTGGAGCAGCTCCCCCTGCTGTTTAAGGCAGTATTGCACTCCTGTAAGTCAAATCTGAACAACTACAGGACAAGCTCCTCCCCCTGTGTGACAAAGGGTACCGCCCCTGCCAACTAGCCCTGCCCTCTTGAAAACACCCTCCCCATCTATTGCACGGGGGCGGGGTGTTATCTGGGGGTGGGGCTCCCGGTATCCTCCTCCTCCTCCTCCTCTCATAAATGTGACGAAACTATTTTATGCGTTTTGTTTAGATTAGTGTTGATTTTTCTCTCTATTTATTACCAGACAGAGCTGAATGTATGTTGATCCACACTGTGCACATGCTCCTTTTCAAATGAAAATGCACAAAAAGCGCAGTGGATTTCACACGCTTCAGTCCAACTAGACGTGTAACCACTGATAGATCTACTACTTGGTTTTATTTTATACCTCTGTTCACGTTCTGCCGATAGGGACAGATAGAGGAAATTGTTTTATTGAAAGACTACCTCAGGAAGAAAACTTTTCACGTGCTCTCTCTCTGTTTTGCGATGCTCCGGGCCGTTCACGTCGACACTGTGCCTCGTGTATGAGAACGTCTTGTCATTTCTTACGCATTTGCGGTGCGCTGCAGTTCTCAAACACAGGCTCGGTAGTCATGTAACTTTATCTTTCCACACAAGGCTGCGATGGAGAGCGTGATTGTTTACACAAAAGAGAGGTGTACGGGAATGTTTCACAATCATAGGCTGGGGATGAAACGACAACAGAATATGTGTGTTGATATTGTTGATTTCTTTCTTTTTTTTCTTTTTTTGACCAAAGTGTTATGCAAATTTGGAGGGAAGTAAGCCCTTGTTGAAAATACGAGAGACTTCTGGGGAGAACAGCGGTTTCCATCATCAAACTGCACACTCCACAAGGTTTGCACTCAGTCCGGCAGTGAAACGTGGTGTATCGGCTTTCTTATTTCGGAAAAACAATCGGTTCCTTAATTTGGAGCGCTCGTTGAAGGATGTAGAGTTTGACCATGAAGTATTTATCAGCATTCAGTCAGCGTTTTCCACCATGAATGATTAGCATTAGCATCAGATTTGGTAGCAAAGTTCTAAGACTTATCTCGCCGAATGCTCTCAAGGGCATTTATTTGAGTTCAGATGGAGAGAAGTGGATTTCCTCACAGTCTAGTTTCCACTGGTCTGCTGCTGGTTCCTTCCCTCACGTTTTAAACAGGGTAAAGTTACTGTTTTTATAATTCATTCGCATCTCTCTCTCAGATATCATAGTGCTGATTTACTTGTAGGTTTAGTAGTTTGTAGTATTCTGGACATTGTAGGTCCTTTTAGATGTTTTTTTTATGTTTTGTTTTTAAGAGTCTGGGGAGGGGGAAGTGTTGTTTTGAAGACTATTTTGTTTTGGTTTTGAGTATTACTGTAAACCCGATTAGAGAAAAAAAAACATGACTGAGATGCTAGCTAGTCCGGTTATAACGAGCCATCCGACGCCTTGGAGGTTTTGGTTACGATTCGTTTCCTCGGTTGGTTTTTACCCAGGCGTCAGTGGCTTGTGCTCACTGTAACTCTCATCATTTCAGACATTCCAAACATGTTCGATATGTGTCGTAATGTTTACATATTTGCACCAGACAATGACAAAGAGGCCCGTACCAAGACGCATGTTCAGCCTGGTAACGGCCCATCTCAAGTGCAGCTAAACCTCGGTGGCAACATTGGTGGACGCTTCACATCTGTCTGTATGCCGCTCTGCGTGTCCTTAATCTTAAACGTTTCATCCATCCCACACCGCGTTTGTTTTTGTCCCTTCATTCGTCGTTGTTTCATTTTGTACGTCGTTTACTGTGGTAGATATCATGACTTTTCTTTTCTCGCGAGGGCTTGTTTTGGAGTGTGAGCTAGCTAAATGTCAGACTAAACTCTAGATATGGTGGAAGTGTTTAAAAGCTCCAAACACACCGACTTAGTCTGCGATACTACGCATTTGTAAGCCATCGCCCACATCAGAATAAAGTCGAAGGTGGAGATTTATCGCAACCAAGCTGCTATAAACACCAGCCCTCCTGAATTGAGTTTCTCAGACCAACATCTCTGGAAGAAACTCAGGAATATCCCTCTATTTTAACAGTTTTGTTAATCTGGCTTTTGAGGGAAGCTTTAAAAGAGCCACACTTCCCATCTAGGTCTTTTTTGTTTTCTGTCGTTCCTTCATATTTTACTATGTGTCCTCGTTTGTTTCTTTTTATGCATTTTTCATTGAAACTACCTCTTTTGTGTGTCATCATGTAGCGTGCTTTCATTAAGGAAAAGTATTAATCGTTATTTATTGGTTTCAAAGCACCAGTGACCATGTTTCTTTGTCCATTTCATATGGCATTCTGGAAACTTCAGAGTTAATAGTTTTCATCATTCGAATTCCGTCATTGTCTTAAAATAATTCCTAAAATAATGCCTGATAGACATCAGATGCTGCATATTTACCTCACTCTTCAATGAAGACCATTTCTCAGTGCAATTATAACGTGTGAAATGAACAGTATTATATTCCTAGTTGTAAACACTGTTTGTGAATTGTTTTCATGAAGAATGTATTTTTTGTCTATATGACTTTATTTCTCAACTGTTTACAAGCTTTTTGTCAGTCCATTGTAATCATGTTAATGCTTTGACACTTTTCAGCCAATCAGATTTCTTTCTTGATTGTTACGGGTATGCTGATTGGCTATTGAAAGACTATCATAGTGCTGTCAGTTTTACGTAGCCAGGGAACTTATTTCAGTCTTGTACCAGTTCTCTTTGGGATTCTTCTTGATCTGGTGGGAATCTTATTAGAAGAAACATTGGTGAATGTTGGGGCTTGAGCAAACCATACAGAGCCAGACGAGAGGTTTTGAAACATGGGTGATATCTCAGGGAATAGACACACTCCTGAAAACCCCAAAACATGCTAAATTAACTGCTGTCTATTTGTATTTGGCTTTGTATTGGCATCTGGCGTGATGTTTTTGGGAGTGTTGTCTGAGGTGCTTTTCCTAAGCTGTGTCAAAACCTCCTCTTCTGCTCCTCTGACTTTTACTACCTGTGAAGAATGTGACCCATATGTGTTATAAAGCGTGTTTAGAATGTTTTAGGACTTGAAACCAAATAAATGTGAATCTTATGCAACTGTGAAACAGTGTCTTGTCATCTCTTCACGTTTTAATGTTGAGCTTTGCAGTATGAACCATAAAGTATTTCATGTATCACAAATATGCAAGTTGGTGAGGAATGTTTAATTGATATGTTTGATCAACTTTTAGCTAACATAAAATTACGCGAGTATGAAAAACAGCTTATCAAATTGGCAGTGACTTTGTCCTGTCCCATCTCACAGGTCTTGATATTAATTGTTTTTAATAAATACAAAAATAATTTATTTAATAATTTAATATAATTTATTAAAATATTTAATTTATTTTCTAATAGTTTTACAACAATAACATTATCTTTTTAATTAATATTTAAGTCATTATGGTTAAAAATGGATATATGCATAATAATAATAATAATAATAATAATAAATTTAATTAAATAAACTATCAAGAAATGTGTAAATAAAGTAAATAATGAATATAGAATGTATAGGGGGAAAACGGAACAGATATTTTTATATACAAAAAACTACAATGTATACAGGTAACTAATTTTGGTAACACTTTGTCCTTGTTACACGTTACATGAACTTACTAATATAATAACAATTAATTATGCATAATTACATGCAAGTAACCCTAAACCAAACCCTACTCCTAAACCTAACCATATAGTAAGTACATGTAGTTAATTAATATTACAAGGAACATTAAAATAAAGTGTAACCCTAATTTGGATAATTTTGATAAATAATAATTACAACCCGAATTCTGGAAATGTTGGGACGTTTTTTTTAAAATTTGAATAAAATGAAAACTAAAAGAATTTCAAATTACATGAGCCAATATTTTATTCACAATAGAACATAGAGAACATAACAAATGTTTAAACTGAGAAATTTTATGCACAAAATGAGCTCATTTCAAATTTGATGCCTGCTACAGGTCTCAAAATAGTTGGGACCGTGGCATGTTTACCATGGTGTAGCATCTCCTCTTCTTTTCAAAACTCTGGGTATCGAGGTTATGAGTTTCTGGAGTTTTGGTGTTGGAATTTTGTTCCATTCTTGCCTGATATACGTTTCCAGCTGCTGAAGAGTTCGTGGTCTTCTCTGATGTATTTTTCGTTTAATGATGCGCCAAATGTTCTCTATAGGTGAATATGCTGTTGTAATAGCTGCAGTATGTGGTTTTGCATTGTCCTGCTGAAATACACACGGCCTTCCCTGAAATAGACGTCATCTGGAGGGGAGCATACAGTATGTTGCTCTTAAACCTTTATATACCTTTCAGCATTCATAGTGCCTTCCAAAACATGCAAGCTGCCCATACCATATGCACTTATGCACCCCCATACCATCAGAGATGCTGACTTTTGAACTGAACGCTGATGACATGCTGGAAGGTCTCCCTCCTCTTTAGCCCGGAGGACACGGTGTCCGTGATTTCCAACAAGAATGTCAAATTTGGACTCATCTGACCATAGAACACTTTTCCACTTTGAAACAGTCCATTTTAAATGAGCCTTGGCCCACAGGACACGACGGCGCTTCTGGACCATGTTCACATATGGCTTCCTTTTTGCATGATAGAGCTTTAGTTGGCATCTGCAGATGGCACGGTGGATTGTGTTTACCGACAGTGGTTTCTGGAAGTATTCCTGGGCCCATTTAGTAATGTCAATGACAGAATCATGCCGATGAGTGATGCAGTGTTGTCTGAGGGCCCGAAGACCACGGGCATCCAACAAAGGTCTTCGGCCTTGTCCCTTATGCACAGAGATTTCTCCAGTTTCTCTGAATCTTTTGATGATGTTATGCACTGTAGATGATGAGATTTGCAAAGCCTTTGCAATTTGACGTTGAGGAACGTTGTTTTTAAAGTATTCCACAATCTTTTTACGCACTCTTTCACAGATTGGAGAGCCTCTGCCCATCTTCTGAGAGACTCTGCCTCTCTAAGACATCCCTTTTATAGCTAATCATGTTACAGACCTGATATCAATTAAATTAATTAGTTGCTAGATGTTCTCCCAGCTGAATCTTTTCAAAATTTCTTGCTTTTTCAGCCTTTTGTTGCCCCCATGCCAACTTTTTTGAGACCTGTACCCAGCATCAAATTTGAAATTAGCTAATTTAGTGAATAAAAATATAAAATTTATCCATTTAAACATTTGTTATGTTCTCTGTTCTATTGTGAATAACATATTGGCTCATGTGATTTGAAGGTCTTAGTTTTCATTTTATTCAAATTTAAAAAACGTCCCAACATTTCCGGAATTCTGGTTGTATATAAATTAATGGTTGCACTTTGTTTTACAGTACGTGAACTTACATGTACTTACAGTGTACTTATAGTGTACCTACCTAAGAAAGTACTGGTAATATAAGGTAACTACATGGGGTAGGGTTAGGTTTAGAGGTAGGTTCAGGGTTAGTATCTAGTTATTACCTTGTAATTGTAATTACTATAATAAGTACATAGTATGAACATGAGTAACAGGACTGTAAAATAAAGTGCTACCAAATTAATAACTAAAAACTGTAACTTTTTTCCATTACAAAATGTGACATTCTTAATGTTATAACCACCCAACATTATAATAATATTTAATTTAATAATAATTTTAATATGAATTTCATGAATAATTTGGTCCTTTTATATGGTATGATGAGAAGACATATATCATTATTCATTATAATTCAACCCTGTTTACAAGTCATTGTATGAAAAAATATCAAATGTTTTCTTTACATGTAATTTTATTAATAAACCAAAATTTGGCCTCAAACGAATTGATTGACAGCTTAGTTTATGCATAATTTTCAAACGTCTTGTTTTTATTATATTTTTTTTCTTTAAATTTATACATTATTACATGTTGATACAATTTTGATCAAATTGCTAATTTAGATTATAAATGGTTGTTTAAATAATCTTTATAATGTTTATTGCTGGAAAATAAAATCATATAAATGAGGGTTTTATGCTGTTTAGATTTCAGACTTGCAAAACTTAGACGTTATTTGACATAAAAAGAAGCATAGAACGGCTCATATAAAGTGTAGTTTGATCTTATTTAGATGGACGATGATGGTCTTTCATGAGCTTTTGGTAACACTTTATTTTAGGGTCTCTTAACTAGTTTCTTATTAGCATGCATATTACTAGAATATTAGCCATTTATTAGTAATAATTAAGCACATATTAATGCCTTATTCTACATGACCTTATTCTACATCCCTAATCCTACCCAATACCTAAACTTAACAGCTACCTTACTAACTATTAATAAGCAGCAAATTAGGAGTTTATTGAAGGAAAAGTTGTAGTTAATAGTGAATAAGCGTTCCCTATTCTAAAGTGTTACCGAGCTTTTTTTAATTTTTTTTAATTTTTTTTTTATTTTAGGCCTTATTTTGGACACGATTCATGTTCTGTGCCCACTATAAAAAACAATCTGTAATTTTCATCAATAATCTGATTGTTCTGTATTTTTCTAATCTCCTCCCTTCAGGTTGAACTGATATCATTTTGACCTGTCCTTACAAGTCAGCAAATTCTGTTCCTCACTAATAGAGATGAGCTTGACCCCATCCAGTCAGCAGCTTCCCCAGTTTGCTTGTGCCAAAGACACTGGAGTTTCATCATTTAAACACAAACAGACCAATAGCACTTCCATGAAGGGTTCTCATCAATCCAGCCCAAACTAAACTCTGCATGTGTTGCACAGAGAGTCCATCATTCCAGAATGAACAATATTTATGCACTGATAGTGCCGCCTCACTGAGCTCAGGCTTGTCCAGGTCGTGTAAACACACATTTGACAGAGAGAGACGACTAACCGGCCTCACTGCCCCACTGACTCAGCTGATTTTTAAGTTTGCATATAATACCCATTTCGCAGATATATAATGATTATGGTTAAGTTGATATTCTAGATCAGGGTTTGCCAAACTGGGGTTCACATAGACACTG
The DNA here is from genome assembly GCA_021397915.2 of Tor tambroides. Classification (NCBI taxonomy): domain Eukaryota; kingdom Metazoa; phylum Chordata; class Actinopteri; order Cypriniformes; family Cyprinidae; genus Tor; species Tor tambroides. The sequence goes on along the minus strand of JAFVLL020002481.1, from coordinate 4,677 downwards.
CAGGCAGTGTGTGATTTGAAGAGAAGCTAATAATTAAATTATAAAAAAAAATACAAATACAAATACAACACAATATTTACTAAAAATTTGGAATATTTTATTGTATTTTTTTTTTTACCTGCATATCATGTTGATGATCATTAACCAACATCAGAGAACTGTGAACATGCAAATGTGTTGTTAAATTATTGAATCAACTTGAAATTTCAGGAATACTCCAAGTAAATAATTAATGTCAAATGGGTTTGGCTGACAAAATGTTTAATGATGCTCAAAGGTTGCAAGTATTCACACAACAATTTCATAATATAAACATTCTGAAACATTATTGTTGACTATTGCTCTTGGTATTGTAATGATTATTGATGTGTTTGAGGAAACGGCATGTCAGATTCTGGCTACACAGACAAAACAAGCTAAAAACAATTTATGAATTAGCCTATTGCTTTTTATGCATTAGAATCTTCAGGTGTGAGGCAGATATATAACAGATTTAATTTAACTGTGCCTTCTTTGCCCTCTTGTCTTGAATTTGGGGGGCATTTTGGTTCAGTTTGGTGGCATTTTTGCCCCAAACCCTCGTTAATTTCTGCCCCTAGTGTAGGTGCATGAGGATTTGTGAGATGCTGAATATTGCGTGAGAAGTTCATCCATTGCATAATGGTTTTCAGCTCTGAACGACAGTTTTTGTTGCAAAGGTAGAGGGCGATTAGTAGAGATTTATTTGATTTCTGAGATGTCTCCAACAAAGCAGAAGATTTTAGAGAAGCTGAATAGAAGACATATGGCATGAAAATAACTGTCTGCCGGGTCTAATGCACAGAGAGCAGGTGTTTAATTTCCCGTAATGTTACTCCAGGCATCTTTTCACAACACAGCAGAGAAAGAAAACAGAGTTATAATTAAAGGTGCCATAGAATGGAAAACTGTATTCACCTTGGCATAATTGAATAAAAAGTGTTCTGTTCATGGAAATGACATACCGTGTAAATCTTGTGAATGCAAAAGACCACTGAAAAACAGGCGAATCAGAACATAACACCGATTGTGACGTTACAGTCAGGATCACTAATAGTTACGCCCCCAACATTTGCGTATACCCGCCCATGTTCTAGGCCAGCCGCCAGCCGAATTGTCAGAAGTTCTGCAGGTATTGTGAAGAAACAAGCGAGGACAACAGCGTAAATGGCAGATCATGGAAATAAATGTTATGTTCCAGGCTGTGCAGGGATGGGTTGGTGTCTGTATTCAGGAAAGCAAATAACGCGTTCTAATAAAATAAGGCGAGCCACTAAAGGGACATGGTTAGCTTCTTGCTAGCGGTAGCCTGTTACATTACAGTACATAAGATTTCACTTACCACATAAACAGAGTGAGGAGAGATGACTGAGGATGATGGCGAATGATTTACAGATCCTGAGCACCACTGACAAGCATCTGATCTTGTAAAATGTGTGGTAAGTACTGCAGCTCCATAGTTTAACCAGAGTACGTGCGATCGTGAATCTCGAAAGTGAAACTAAAAAGCAGTCGTGCTTTCGAAAGCAGTTTCAATGCCCTGCATATTAATAGCGGCTCCCGGATGCCCGCATTTTATTTACAGTATGCGCGAGAAAGTATTGAAATATTTTCCCTGTGTTTCCTTCCTGCTGTGTGAGCTACTGAAATGAGCCGCACTGTGAAACAGCCAATCAGAGCAGAGCTCAACATTATTATTCATGACCCTTCCAAATAAGGTAATAACCGTTTCTGGACATTTTTTGCCCTTACCTAAGCCACATACCTTCTATGTAGATATCAGAGAACAATTTAATATATTGTATCAATGCATTCTATGGCACCTTTAAGTATTAGATTATTAAATAATTTGTTATCGCTTTATTTTCTTGTCAGGTCTGAAGTGTTACAGTATAACCTTTTTCTTTTAATCTTTAGAAATAATTATTATTTGGGAAAAAATAGATAAATAAATTTAATCATATCCAGTAAATGCTCAGAAAGGTGTTTGGATCGGAATGGTGCATGATGCTGTTTTCTTTTCTGAAGACAACATGCTCCGTTCAGTGTGAGTATGTTTATGAATCATACGGAGTGCTGAGCTTTTGATATTCGTGTTTTTCTAATGCATCTTATCATTTGAGTAGAGACGTGACACAACAGTCATCCTGCCATAAAGACAAAACAACCATAATGTCCCAACACATCTTCATTCATGAAAACCCTTGGTGAACTCAAAGCAAGAGCTCATCTAAAAATAAAAAGTTGGTCATTTTCTCCCCTGTCATTCCAAACCTGTAAAACGTTCTTTCTTCTGCACATGAATGTACAGAGATTTAAAAAATAAATAAAATAAATATATATATATATATATATATATATATATATATATAAAAATTTTATTTTATATAATGAATTCTCATTTTTGGGTGAACTATCTTTTAATATATGCCTGTAAAGACAGCATCATTTCATGCATCATTATGGACATTTTTAAACCTATATTAAGCCTTAAATATGTATCATATTCGATGTACTAATTTCTTCTTCTTTTAAATTTTATTTCTTAACAATAAAAGCTACAGAACTTTGATCATAGCAAGCATTTAAATATAATTTTAAGACATTTTATTTGGAGATATAGTGACAACAGATATTTAAATGCATTATATGTAAGCAGTCCGCTATAAATAAAGGTCTCATTGATTAACATCACAAGCTATCAGAATTTCATCTTATTTTTAGTCATAAAAATATCAGCAACTGCACCAAATTCCATATTTTTGCTCCGTTTGGGCCTCTGAATAAACTGATTATCAAATGTGATGCTCATCAAAAAACACAAATGCAGACTTTATTTTATTTTTATTTTTTTGTCTAAAGGTTCAATAAAACGACTCTTTTCTGACTCTTATTTCATATGTCAGTCTTTTACAGGGTTAAGAGTATCAATCTCTGAATCTTCTTACTTTGAGAAGGACAGTAAGACCAAGAGTTAAAGAGAGTTTTTTCACTTCTGACCTCTCTGACCATGTCCTGTTTGGGTTATCATGGGACTAATTCTTGGTTGTCAACATTTGCATCACAGTTGTGTTCGTGGTCGGGGGTGCAGGGCATGTAACTTGTTTCTCAAGGCCAATCGACAAGCTACAGCCAAACGCCATCCCTCTTCCTCGTCTCCCTCCTCCTCTGCTTTGTAGATGAGCCCCTCTCATATCTGGCCTTCACAACTACACGCTTCCTCAAGGCCCGCTCTCAGCTCCCACCTTCAGCTCCTATATATAATGTATTACTGTACTGTCAAGTGTGTGTGTACTGGTGCACATCCAGTCATAATCGTGTAGTGTGTAAACTGTGTGGAAGGGAGTGGCTGAGAATAGACTTTAAGTGATTTTGTATTTTGTTTTCATGCTCAAGGTCACACTATGCAAAACGTAAAGCACTATTACCTGACCATTTGCAATATGTTTACCATTTATTGCTGAATATTGTGTCGTCAGCTTCAGAAACATCAGTCTGAGAGCTGAGTGCTCCTAAAGCAGATGAAACGTTCTTGAAACCGAGTTTGAACAGGTTTAGTGGGTTCAGCTTGTGGTGGGAGCTGCAGGTTGCAGGGGTCTCACCCACAGCTGTTCCTCCACTGGTTCTTATCTGTCATAACACAAAATTATTATTAGAAAAAAAAAAAATGAGTGTCTGCACGATTTCAGAGCTCCAGTGCTGATGCTTCAAAGCAGAAACAAACAAAGCTTCAAAACAGAAAAAAATCAGTAAAACATATATGGGAGATGATGAAAAGAGATTTTTGTTTTGATATAGTTAAACACATTCTTAGACGTATTTATTTATTTTTTTAAACTTATTTGTATATTTGAATATATTTGAAGGATTGTGGTTAATGTTAATACATTTTTTGTTTTCGAAAGAAGTCTCTTATGCTCACCAAGGCTGCATTTTAAAATGTTAACATAATTTAATATAATAATTTAAAATAAAGGTTTTCTATGTGAATATACAGTGGTGGCCAAAATGATTAGAACACTAGTGTTTTCACCAGCTAAAAAATGGTTTTAAGTCAGTTATTTCTATCTTTTGCTGTAGTGTGTCAGAAGAAATATCAGTTTACGTTTCCAAACATTCATTTTGCCATAATAATCCAGTGAGATTTTTGTTTGCAGTCTGACAAACAGCCAGTGCTCCACACAGAGATCTGATCTCACCATCATCCAGTCTGTCTGGAATGACATGAAGAAACAGAACAAACTGAGACAGATTAAATCCAGAAGAACTGTGGCAATGTCTTCAAGATGCTTCAAGAAACCTACCTGCAGAGCTCCCTGAAAAAAAAAAGTGCACCTACGGCAAAAGCTGCTTTAAACTCAAAGGATGGTCACACCAAACATTGATCTAATTTAGTTAATAAAAGTTAATTGATAAAGAAAATCTATTTATGACATTATTTTTGACAGCATCCTTATTTTACAGCATTGTTACATAAGTGCCTAAAACCTTTAACAGTAGGTCTCATTTTTCTAATAACTGAGTTTTCTAATAAAAGTGTTCTAATAATTTCAGCCACCACTGTATTTTAAAATGTAATTTATTCCTGTGATGCAAAGCTGAATTTTCAACATCATTACTCCAGTCTTCAGTGTCACATGATCCTTCAGAAATCATTCT
>JAFVLL020002480.1:0-10529 GCA_021397915.2 Tor tambroides | reverse complement strand
GTGTGTGTGTGTGTGTGTGTGTGTGTGTGTGTGTGTGTGTGTGTGTGTGATTGTGTGTGTGTGTGTGTGTGTGTGTGTGTTCGGAGTCCGTCATCACTCCAGATGGATATGGACACGCTGGGATCGATGCACCTGTGTGGATAATCAGAATTATTCAAAGCGCAGCTGGGTAACTGGAGAGCTGAAATTGATGTTATCAGATCTGGGTTGCGATGACAAATCCATAACTCTGATCCAAAACCCGCTGAGCTGCTGCGCTGCTCATGAGTGACTGATGTAGAGTGCACTACTTAGGGAACAACACTAGAGTCTTGACTCACTATTGAGTTCAGTAAAGTTTGATGTTAGTATGTTGCAGTGCAGTACTATAATAATCATAACACATATGCAGCGTATACAAATGACCAGTGCAATGTACAAAATGCATTGTTGATCAGAAGTGCCTGTAAAGAGATTTATGTTACAAAAGATTTCTATTTTAAGTAAATGCTGTTCTTTTGAACTTTCTATTCGTCTGTGAATCCTGAAAAATAAAATATATCATGGTTTCCACAAAATTTTGGGCAGCACAACTGTTTTCAACATTCATAGTTATCAGAAATGTTTCTTGAGCAGTAAATCAGCATATTAGAATGATTTCTGAAGATCATGTGACACTGAAGACTGGAGTAATGATGCTGAAAATACAGCTTTGATCACAGAAATAAATTACATTTTAACAGATATTCACATTGAAAACAGCCATTTTATATTGCAATAATATTTCACATTTTTTACTGTATTTTTGATCAAATGAATGCAGCCTTGGTGAGCAGAAGAGACTTATTCAAATAAGTTTATGCCTCCTTCAGTGTTATTTTAGTATCATTGAGATACTAGTTTTTGCTAATATTTTGAATTTATATTTTTTGTTCTCATTTTAATTTTAGTGAAACTCTAATTTTAACTAAATTTGAGTATTTTTGTTGTGTTTACATCAGCTACATGAAAATGCGAAATGTTGCTTTGTCAGCTAGCTGAAATAAGTTTCAGTTTTTTATATTTTGTTTTATTTCAGTTAGCATTTATTTTATTTCAAGTAATGAAAATGTTTTACAGTTTAGTTTTAGTTCAATATAATAACCCTGGCCTCTGTATTGACTTGCACTTTTGTTCTGTTTCCACTTTTCATGAGTGATTTTAAAGAATTACTAAATATTCGAATTAATTGAAACTGATTATTTTTGGACTCCCCAACTGAGAAGCAACAAATAAAAAATAATAAAACTCCTAATTTATCCATGTCACTCTCTTCCGCTCTCACCCACGACTCTGATATTTAGTTCTGATTATAACGGCTCCCGCAGGTCTTCTTATTCTTATATGTCATTCTTTAAGCTGATGCTCAGTGAGAAACGTTATATCTGAGAGTTTACGTTCCGTCTGTCTCAGTGAGTGTCTGTCAGCATCATTCTGCCCTTTTAGGGAGAAAACGCTTGTTCACCAGCTGATCGCATAAGCCGCCTGTGATTGTCACCTCCAGATAGTGTGTGTAACAGGATCTTTGGTTTCAGCTCTCTTCAGCTGTGTTTGTGTGTGTGTGTGTGTGTGTGTGTGTGTGCATGTGTGTGTGTGTGTATGTGTGTAGATTCTCTTGAATGCTTCTGGTTAATTCCACAGTTTGGCTGCCGGCAGTTAAACATCTCATGGGTGTAAAGTGGGATTCTGGGTCAGGATTTTTGTTTTGTTTGGAAATGTTACATTATGTTACATTACATTACGTTACATTAAATGTTACATTTTGGAGGAGTAACAATATGTTTACATTTTAATGTAAATAGACAACATTTTTTATTCAGAGATTTTAGTGCTGGGCTTTATGACCACAAATCTTTATCATGGTATTTTTTCATTGCATGACTGAACCTTGGTTTATTTTACTGTCAAGGGTACATAGAATATAAAAAACATTGTAATGTCAAATATAAATATACAATCAAAAGTGATCATCAAATCAATTTATAAAATGAACAATTTAGTTTATCTTTTAAAATATAGTCAAATAATATAATCAAATGAAAATGTAACGATTCCTTTTAGTTTGTTTGTTTATTTTCTATTTTTATTTATTTTTTTATTATTATTTTTTGCAAGTTTACTTTATAAATTTAGATATGGATAAAAACATGACTTTCTTTAAAAAATTATGTTTTAATAAATAGTAGTAGTAGTAGTAGTACTTTAAGAAGAAATCTTTTGCAGCACTATAAATGATACTTTTGATCAGTTTGCATGCATGCAGTGCATCCTTGCTGAATGAAAGCATCAACACATGTAATATAATTCAGGTTTGTGTATTGTGTGGAGAATGTTTCTGCTCTCTCTGTTCGCCAGCCTTTGACTGATGGCCACATTTGCCACCTGTTGTTTGGTGTGAGGTAGTGTATGATAATGGCGCTCAGCTGTCTGAGGTAATGCTGTATTTTTAGGCTGTGGTCAGTGCGTCAGGTCAGCGTGGGAGCTCTTTTGTGTCTGTTGTCAAGGCATGTGAGACACGCAGCACCTCAGATACTTGCAGAATGAGCTTGCGGATCCTCTGCATTACGTGACGAGTCGTTCTCTCTGTGTGTATTTTCAGTGTGTGTAAGTGGGCAGGTGTAGCAGCGAGAAAAACCCAGCTAATAATCCTCTCTTAGACGCCGCCACCTTCCCAGCTAATGAAGCGTAACGCGGAAACAGCGTCCTGAGGGAATGAGGACATTTCATCTAAACACACACGGGATCTGCCCTGTGACCACAGTCATATATCATGCTGACGGTGTATAGCATCAGAAAAATATTTCTGCTTACTATTGTGATTATCTGTTGAATTCAATTCGTTAAAAATTAAATCCTTTTGATCTTGATGGATTCACTTCATCTCAGTTGTTTGTTTAGGTCTTTTTTAACCATTGGTACAGTGCTCTGAATGGTTGCTAGGAGGTTTCTGAGATGTTGCGAGTGGTTGCTAGGAGGTTGCTAAGGTGTTCCGGAAGGCTTCTACAGTAGGTGGTTGCTAGTATGTTCTGGATAGTTGCTAGGAGGTTGCTAAGGTGTTCTGAATGGTTGCTAGGGTGTTCTGAGTGGTTGTTTGGAGGTTACTAGAGTGTTCTTGGAGGTTTCTACAGTAGGTGGTTGCTAGGGTGTTCTGGGTGGTTGCCAAGGTCTTCTGAGTGGTTGCTAGGGGGTTTCTAAGGTGTTCTGAGTGGTTGCTAGGAGGTTCCTAAGGTGTCCTGGGAGGTTTCTACAGTAGGTGGTTGATAGGGTGTTCAAGGTGGTTGCTAGGATGTTCTGAGTGGTCCATAGGGGGTTGCCAAGGTGTACTAATTGGTTGCTAGGATGTTTCTAAGGTGTTGTGAGTGGTTGCTAGTAGGTTGCTAAGGTGTTTTGAATGGTGTAATTGGAGGTTTCTGCAGTAGGTAGTTGTTAGGGTGTTCCGAGTGATTGCTAAGGTTTTCTGAGTGGTTGCTAGTGTGTTCTGTGAGGTTTCTACAGTAGGTTGTTGCTAGGGTGTTCTGGATGGTTGCCAAGAGGTTGCTAAGGAGTTCTAAGAGGGTTGTAGGTGGTTGCTAGGAGGTTTCTAAGATGTGCTACATGGTTGCTAGGAGGTTGCTAAGGTGTTATAGGAGGTTTCTACAGTAGTTGGTTGAAAGGTTGTTCTGGGTGGTTGCCAAGAGGTTGCTAAGGAGTTCTAAGAGGGTTGTAGGTGGTTGCTAGGAGGTTTCTAAGATGTGCTACATGGTTGCTAGGAGGTTGCTAAGGTGTTATAGGAGGTTTCTACAGTAGTTGGTTGAAAGGTTGTTCTGGGTGGTTGCCAAGAGGTTGCTAAGGAGTTCTAAGAGGGTTGTAGGTGGTTGCTAGGAGGTTTCTAAGATGTGCTACATGGTCACTAGGAGGTTTCTAAGGTGTTATTGGCAGTTTCTACAGTAGTTGGTTGCTAGGTTGATCTGGGTGGTTGCTAGGAGGTTGCTAAGGTTTTCTGAGTGTTGTTAGGTGGTTGCTAAGGTGTTCTGGATAGTTGCTAGGAGGTGATGAGGTGTTTTTGGAGGTTTCTATAGTAGATGGTTGATAAGTTGTTCTGAGTGGTTTCCAGGAGGTTGTTAAATTGTTCTGGGAAGTTTCTATATGGATACTAAGTTGTCCTGGGAGAGTTGTAGGTGGTTGCTAGGAGGTTTCTAAGGTGTTCTGGGAGGATTCTACAGTAGGTGGTTGATAGGCTGTTCTGAGTGGTTGCTAAGGTGTTCTGGGTGGTTGCTAGAGGGTTGCTAAGGTGTTCTGGGAGGATTCTACAGTAGGTGGTTGATAAGGTGTTCTAAATGGTTTCATAGGGGGTTGCTAAGGTGCTCGTTGTTGTTGCTAGGATGTAACTAAGGTCTTCTGTATGGTTTCTAGGTGGCTTGTCTGCAGCAGAAATGTTGTAGGACGACACACACACTCAGCTTTAATACCTACAGTAATTCTAGAGGTCACTAACCCTACATTTGAGCAACCGTAGCAGTGACGTTCGCTTAGCAACCCACAGAAACGGTCATTTATCTGGAGGATTGTGCTGTGCTGGTATTTTATCAGAAGCTCCTCCTGTGTTGAAACTCAATGGCGTCATTAGCTTTCATGGGCTCTTAATGTTTTTCGGAGTGCATTATTTCATTAGCGAGGCCTCAAGTGGCCCTGAAGAGCGTTATTGCTCGACTGTATGGAGCTCCAGATAAACCGGAGGAGCATCAATCATGAGGCTCTGCCCCCTCCATTATAATGGGCTCAGATGCAGCAGGTCCTGCGGACGGCTGAGGGGCGAGAGGAACGTGTTCTTGAGGGCCACTCCAGGGTTCCAGAGCCACACCGCTGCGACTTACTGCTAATGAATGTAAATAATCAGTGCTCTTAATTGAAGGGGAGTCTTCATGAAGACTAAATTAGAAGAGAGAGAAAAATGTTGGAGGAGGCAGTGTTGATAGAATCAGTTCTGCAATGCTTATCTGTTTGATTATGTGCAAGATTTATCTGTTGCAGTTCTTCTGAACAGTTCTTTGGGAAGGTCCCATGATAATCAAATGTATTTATTTACTTACTCTTCACTTATCTATCTATCCATTTGTGGTTCTATGTATCATTTTGTTCACCCATCCATTGTTCTATCTATCTATCTATCTATCTATCTATCTATCTATCTATCTATCTATCTATCTATCTATCTATCTATCTATTCTTCTGTACTTCTGTCGTTCTATCCATCATTCTGTCATTCTGTCCATCCATCCATCCAACCATCCATCCATCCATCCATCCATCCATCCATCCAACCAACCATCCATCTATCATTCTGTCTATCATTCTGTCTGCCATTCTCTCTATCATTCTCTCCATCCATCCATCATTCTATCTATCGTTCTGTCTATCAATCTATCTATTCATCCGTACTTCTGTCATTCTATCCATTATTCTGTCATTCTGCCCATCCATCCATCATTCTATCTATCATTCTGTCTGCCATTCTCTCTATCATTCTCTCCATCCATTCATCCATCCATCCATCGTTCTATCATTCTCTCCATTCATCCATTCATCCATTGTTCTATCATTCTTTCCATCCATCCATCCATCCATCCATTGTTCTATCATTCTCTCCATCCATCCAACATTCTGTCATTCTGTCCATTCCTCCATCCCTCCATCCATCCATCCATCCATAATTTGGTCATTGTCCATCCATCCATCCATCCCTCCATCCATCCATCTATCATTCTGTCATTCTCTCCATCCATCCATCCATTGTTCTATCATTCTCTCCATCCATCCATCCATCCATTGTTCTATCATTCTCTCCATTCATCCAACATTCTGTCATTCTGTCCATCCCTCCATCCCTCCATCCATCCATAATTCGGTCATTGTCCATCCATCCATCCATCTATCATTCTGTCATTCTCTCCATCCATCCATCCATCCATCCATCCTTCTATCATTCTGTCTATCATTCTCTCCATCATCCATCCATCGTTCCTGTCTATCATTCTCTCCATCCATCCATCCATCATTCTGTCTATCATTCTCTCATCCATCGTTCTGTCCATCATTCTCTCCATCCATCCATCCATCCATCCATCCATCCATCCATCCATCCTTTTGTTGGTCTGTCCATCCATCATTTTATCTGTCATTCTATCTATCTATCTATCTATCTATCTATCTATCTATCTATCTATCTATCTATCTATCTATCTGTCGTTCTATCATTCTATCTGTCGTTCTATCTATCTGTCTGTCTGTCTGTCTGTCTATCTATTGTTCTATCTATTCATCCATTCATCCATCCATCCGTCGCTCTATCTGTCCGTCTCCTCTTATCCTCATGTAAAACACATAGAATCATCCTGCACGTCCTCAGGTCAAATATTTCACCATATTAAGACATAAAAGCTTTAAAGACTCTTCAGTCTGAACTCTAATTGTAGCAGATTCTTCCAGAAATGCTTGAGTCACAATTCCATGAATTCAAATAACCTGTTTATTTCAGGATAATTGCAGGATGACTCAGCGCAGGTGATGGGGAGAGTGTGTGTGTGTGTGTGTGTGTGAGAGAGAGTGTGTGTGTGTGTGTGTGTGTGTGTGTGTGTTAGGCTCCGCCCCCTGCTGCTCTCACACACCTCATGTATCCTCCTCATCCTCAGGTGAGCTCCAGCACCACCACAAACCAGCACAGCTTCCTCTGCCCTTTAAACCTGACAGCATGCCACGCTTAACCGCATTCAGAGAGCAAGGCTTATTATTTTCTTGGCCTGAGGTGCTGCAAATGTAATGTTAGCATGTAATGATATACATTACATTTAGGAAATGCAACATGAAAAAATGCATTGAAGGAGCAGAATTAGTCTTAAAGTCACATCAGATGAGCCCACAAACTGGCCCAATTAGGTAAATGTGCCAGGCTCAGGTGGAATCCACTCATCATTTTCAGCGTGAAACGGGATCAAATGCATCACGCTTGTTTTTTTAACCCCTCTGAACCGGACACGAAGCCTCTGGTGTCGTGGATTCAAGGCCAGCTGATAGAGCGTCTCATCTCACATATTGAAATGCCACACTAGTGGCTGAGCTGTGATTTATTCCTCTGTGGGTCCTTGGCTTTCCTGCAGAGAGGGCAACCCTCATTGTGTTAGGAGAATATGAGCATACAGCTGTTTATTGTAGCTCGGGTTGGGGCTTTACTGAATATTGATAAAAGTGGTGAAAAAATCCAACAGACTTGCACTGAGTATCATAGAGACTTGAGGGTGTAGGGTTATTATTGTTAATAAAAAAAAAATATAAAGCTGCAATAAAATAAAATATAAAATTTAAAATTAAAGCTGAACTAAATTATTAAATAAAATAAGTTGACGTTCAAGTGCTAAAATTATTAACTGGAAATAAAAAAAATTAAGATTGCTAGGAAGATTCCTAGAAACTAAAAGTTCAATTAAAAAAATTAAAGCTCATAAATTATTAAATTTTAATTTTAGTAAGAGTTTTAGTCATTTTGTTGTGTGTTTTTGTCATTTTTATTATTTAATGTTTTTAATACAACTATATTTTTTATTAATTTTATTTCAGTTTTAGTCATTTTAGTACATCAAGTTGAAATGACACATGGTAACCTCCTAAAATCTCTGAATCTCTCTGGATCAAGCTCTCATGCCGTTTCTGTCACAACAGATTCTGTGACCCAAATAGAATTATACAATTCACTTCAAATGTTGACATTTAACAAATGCTTTTGTTTTTGATTCTGATATTAAGCTGAGCTTGTGTTCTGACTGCTGCCTGCTTCAATTTACTTTTCTTGTCATGTAGCTGCACTTATTTATTTATTCCTTTTATTGTTATTATTTATTTTGAACTTTTTTCCTCTGATTTATTTAAGTTCAAAACTGATTGCTTTGGTTTTCATAGCGTTCTCAAATATATTTAACTTGAAAGTAGGGCTGCAAATCGATTAGTCGCGATTAATCGATTCAAAATAAAAGTATGTTTACATACAATATGTGTGTGTACTTAGTTTTTTTTATTTTGTGTATATAAATACACACATACATGTATATATTAAGGAAGAATATGTTAGATTTCTATGTAAAATATTTATATATAACATAAATGATACACAAGTGTTTACATACAAATACATACAATATATATAAATATTTTTTAAAAATATATACATATATGTGTGTGTATTTATATTAGTGCTGTCAAACGATTAATCACGATTAATCGCATCCAAAATAAAAGATTTTGTTTACGCAATATATGAGCATTTACTGTGTTTATTTATTATGTATATATAAATACAAACACATGCATGTATATATTTAAGAAAAATATGTTATGTTTATGAATTAAATATATTTATATATAATATAAAATATAATGATATAAATTTATAAAAATATTAACATGTTAATATTTTCAAAATATATACTGTATGTGTGTGTATTTATATAAACATAATAAATAAACACAATAAACATACATATATAAACAAAAACTTTTATTTTGGATGCGATTAATCGTTTGACAGCACTAATTTATATATACATAATAAACATACACAGCACACACACATATAGTATGTAAACATAAACTTTATTTTGAATCGATTAATCGCGACTAATCGTTTTGCAGCCCTACATTAAACTAAAATATTTTAGTGAAATTCTTGTTTTTTTGTTTTGCATGGTTCAGTTTACTTGTCTTGTCATGCAACTGGATTTATTTATTTTTATTATAAACAGTCATCCTTATTATTTGCTTATATTAAAATTGAAAATGGGAAAAATGTGTTCAGTATCACTTGCTCTACTTGTGTGTGTGAAGCTCCAGTATTGACCAGAACTGTGTGAGTTCAGCGGAAGCTTTGATTTTACAGTAGTTAAAATAACACATTGATCTTTGGCCCTGCTTTCGGTGCGATTCTGGGTCACCTGAATCACGGTCCACAGGCCTGCTTTCTGACTCCAAATCTGTGATAGGAATCACTAAACACAAACTTCCTGATCAATGAAACAGCCGTCTGCCATCACAACACAACACCGCTGCTTAAAAATACTGTACAAGCGAAAGATCAAAACATCATATTTCTCTTCAGTTAGTGACCCAATGACACACTTATGTTTCCAGAGAGTTGGGTTTCATTTAAGTTTAAGCTTTGTCTTAAAAATGATTGAGAAATATTTGAGTTCACACTGAGATCTGACTTGTCTGCAGCTTTGATTTTTATAGAGTTCTTAACTTTGTCTCAAACGTTTGTTGAGAATTATTTGAATTCATATTGAGATATTTGCTTTATTGCAGGTTTTGGTTTAGAACTCTCAACTTTGTCTCAAAAATGCACTGAAAAATATTTGAGTTCATACTGAGATCTGATTCGATTGCAGACTTTGGTTTTCATGGATTTCTTAACTTTGTCTCAAAAAAAATGTAATGAGAAATGTTTGAGTTCATGTTGAGATTTGACTGGATTGCAGACTTTGACTTTCATAGAGTTCTCAGTTTTGTCTCAAAAATGCATTGAGAATTATTTGAGTTCATATTGAGATCTGATTTGATCACAGGCTTTGGGTTTAATAAAGTTCTCAATTTTGTCTCAGAAATGTATTGAGAAATATTTGAGTTCACATTGAAATATCAGACTTGATTGCAGGCTTTGGTTTCCATAGAGTTCTCAGCTTTGTCCCAACTTTATTGAGAAATATTTGAGTTCGTATCGAAATCTGACTCGATTACAGACTTTGACTTTCATAGAGTTCTCAGTTTCGTCTCAAAAATGCATTAAGAATTATTTGAGTTCATATTGAGATCTGATTTGATTGCAAAATTTGGCTTAGATAGAGATCTCAACTTTGTCTCAAATTTGAGAAATATTTGAGTTCATATTGAGATTTGACTGGATTTCAACCCTTTTATAGGGTTCTCATGTTTGTCTCAAAGTTCTGAGAAATATTTGAGTTCATATTGAGATACTTGACATGATTGCAAGTTTTGGTTTAGAACTTTCAGTTTTGTCTCAAAAATTTATTGAGAATAATTTGAGGTTATTTTGAGATCAGATTTGCTTGCAGACTTTGGTTTTCATACAGTTCTCAGTTTTGTCTCAAAAATGCATTGAGAAGTATTTGAGTTCATACTGAGATCTGATTTGATTGCAGACTTTGGCTTTCACAGAGTTCTCAACTTTGTTTTAAAAAATGTAATGAGAAATGTTTGAGTTCATATTGAGATTTGACTCGATTTTAGACTTTGGTTTTTATAGGGTTCTCATGTTTGTTTCAAAGTTCTGAGAAATATTTGAGTTAATATTGAGATACTTGATGTGATTGCAGGTTTTGGTTTTAAATTTGAATTTTGGCTCAGAAAATTATTGAGAAATATTTGAGCTCATACTGAGATCTGATTTGATCACAGGCTTTGGGTTTAATAAAGTTCTCAATTTTGTCTCAGAAATGTATTGAGAAATATTTGAGTTCACATTGAAATAT